>JAHSUH010001080.1:154623-187123 GCA_025388415.1 Cynanchum wilfordii
AAGGATCAATGAAAAAAATTAACTGATTACATTCGAGAGAAAAGCATGTTGGCTAGTGATGATGGGCCCCAATTCTTGACTGGAGGGGACACCAAAGCTCTGCTTTCCCTCTGGGATGGAAGGGCAGAGCTTTTGGTTAACAATTCCATAAGCTTTTGCTTCTGTTGCTGACCTAAAAACATCTCTTTCTATGTCTTTGCATACAACCCAGAAGGGTTTCCCCATTCTTTGTGCATAAACCCTTGCGAGGGTTTCACTCAGGTACACCATTTGTCCTGTTTCCAGCGTAACGTCTCCCGTGTGTCGAGTCTTGAGCTAAGCCTTGGCTAAACCTTGGAAATCTTAATGCCATAATGCCTTTCAAATCCTCCTAGCCATTATCCTATTGCAAAAATTCTTGCTAAGAAGAATGCCAAACTATATTTTGCCATGAAAAAGTTAAAAACAGGTAAAGAAAAACTGTACTTAAGCTTTCCTTTCATCCCATCAAGAAAATAAACACTATTGTTCTAAAAAAGGAAAAGAAAATAAACACTAAAACATTTAAAATATATTAGTCCAACTGGAAGGAGTTTGATTCTTTATCCGTAAGGTCTTGAGTTTGAACCTTCTTATGGAGAGACAAGTGTAGGCTGCATTCAATACGTTTCGAATCTAATTTAGTTGAGGTCCAAATAGATATGGTTCAAATCTAATTTAGTTAAGGTCTAAATAGTTATCAGACACGGATAAATTACAAAAGAAAACAAATTTTTATCCAACCTCTTTTTTTTTTTTTTTAACTTACTTGAGCGTCCAGTGTCCCCACTTTTCGGTGAGACCGCAACCTATTATAAAGCTTGAAACCATTTGGACACCCACTACGGGTTCTCTCAATAATGAAGAAGAAAGTACTGGTAACCGGTGCCTCCGGTTACCTAGGCGGACGGCTATGTTACGCTCTGCTCAACCATGGCTACAACGTCAAAGCCTTCGTCCGGCGAACCAGCGATCTCTCCTGCCTCCCGACCCCTACTGATAGAGGAGATAACGGCGGAGCTCTTGAGCTCGCTTTCGGAGATGTCACGGATTATCAATCGCTCCTGGATGCTTGTTCTAATTGCCAAGTCATTTTTCATGCTGCTGCTCTTGTCGAGCCTTGGCTTCCGGACCCTTCTAAATTCCTCTCAGTAAGAAGCTTCAGACATTTATTTATATACATAAGCTCAATTCGATGTTCATGATGTTAATGATGCGTTCCTTTCTGGATTCAATTTTGGAGGTCAATGTTGGAGGGTTAAAAAATGTATTGCAAGCGTATAAAGAAATCGGGAGCGTTGAGAAGATTATCTATACTTCATCCTTTTTTGCTTTGGGGTCAACTGATGGATATATTGCAGATGAAGGCCAAGTATAAATAACTTTTCATCAAGTTATATATATATATATAGCTGGCATTGACTGATATTTCCTTTAAAAATTTTGTTGCTAGATTCACTCGGGAAAGTTTTTCTGTACGGAATATGAGAAATCAAAGGCAATAGCTGATAAAATTGCATTGGAGGCTGCGGCAGATGGTGTGCCAATAGTTCCAGTTTATCCAGGAGTTATTTATGGTGCAGGAAAGCTCACTGCTGGAAATGTAGTTGCACGCCTGGTAAACTGATGCTAATTCTTTTATCAGTTACTAGTCATCATTTCTGATCAATGTCTGAAAAAACAGTTGCATAAGAAATTTCGATGCAGTGGCTGTAGCCTGTGATGTTAAAAGTAAATTATGATTGATGGAAAAGGTTTTTTATTTTTTTGAGGCAATCTATCATCTATGTTTCTTGTCCTCTACATTGATAAATATGCAAAAAAATACCGATTTTCAGTAATTAAAATTTTTTATGTACTTTCTTTTACATTTTAACAGGCCAGGTTGCAGAAGTTTCTTAAAAGTAACTTTGTATGCTACAAGAGTTTCAACTTCTTGCTTAATTTTGTTTATTACTTGACGGGAATTTGTTAGGAAACCAATTTGTTTAATGGGAATGTTGAAGTCTAAAATGGCCCTACTTGTTTGCTTTAATACTGGCTTCATTGCAAAATAATGTATCTTTGATGATCTGGAATAAAGGTATGATGAGTTGAATCTTTGGACATTAATTTTTATTTTTTTCCAGATTATAGAGCGTTTTAATGGGAGATTACCTGGTTACATTGGTGGAGGATATGATAGGTTCTCTTTTAGCCATGTTGATGATGTAGTAGAAGGGCATATTGCAGCAATGGACAAGGGTCGATCAGGTGAAAGGTACCTTCTTACAGGGGAGAATGCATCATTCAAGGATGTCTTTGATGTAGCTGCAAATATTACAGGGACAAGCAAGCCTAAGTTTAATGTTCCATTAACTCTGATTGAGGTTTACGGTTGGCTTTTGGTGATTGTTTCCAGAATAACAGGAAAGCTTCCCCTAATCAGTCCCCCGGTATGGACCCTGCCTACTTCAATTTTCACAGTCGTCTAATAGCATATCTAAATTGATACCTGCACATATGTGGAATACTTTGAAATGAGTTGTTTATGCAATTTATTATCTGTCACATTGAAGGTTTTGCTGTTATATCGCATATCATTGCTGATACTGGAACCTCATCTGCTGGAAATATTATTATTGCAACTTACCATTCAATAGCAGGACTGTATAACTTATGAATGGTCCTGAACACATTGATGATTAGTGTGTCCTATGGAGGCCAGATGCAGTAGTACTGTTCCATACTTGGCCTACCAGGGAGATTATTCTCATATTCCATTTGGGGGGGGGGGGGGGGGGTAAATGTAGTGGGAAGGGCATTGTCATCAAGCACTTGACAAAATGAAAAATGGTAGTAATGACCCTCCTTAAAGAAAAGGCAAGATTGTCTCCTGTGAAAGCTAAATTTTTTGGAATGTTTACTGAGTTATCTGATTGTTGGTATGCTCTAAGCCTCAATATATCTCCACCTTGCTTAGGAGTACACTTAAGCCTTTTTCTGCTGCAAAACATATAGAGAGTGAAGTTTGCTAAGGTCTGTAATGGTAGATAACTAGCATAAAATTTTTCCAGCACTCTTCTGCTTCAGGGTAGTATTTTCTGGTGCTTTTCTTTTTTTTTTTTTTTTTTTCTTTTCTTTAAATATATCTTATCAGTTGTCACCTGCATTATCCTACCCCAAACCCACATATCTCCCTTGCTGTGTTTGAAATTTTTGCCTTTTGATATCTACTGATCTGTTTCACACACTATTTGACAGACTGTAACCGTCCTCAGACATCAATGGGCTTATTCTTGTGACAAGGCCAAGACAGAGCTGAATTATAGACCAAGAAGCTTGGAAGAAGGTTTAGCAGAAGTTCTTCCCTGGTTGAAAAGTTCAAGCTTAATCAAGTATTAGAGAGAATCTGAACTGAGACTCTTCATACAGAAAGTTGTATAGGCCCTCTTGACTCCATTCTTTAGGGGTTTTTTTTTTTTTTTTTTTTTTTCTCTTCTAGGCTGCAAATCTCCCAACTACAGTAAATAAATGAATTGCTTTTTTTCTTTTTTTTTTTTGCAAGGATAAGGTGAAATCTAATGGTGATGATTTACTAGAATTATGTTAAGATATTTTAAGATTTTGAAATATCGTGAAATTATTTTTAAAAAGAAAATGAAAGAGATGAGAAGAGCCTTTTTTAAACCTAAAAGTGGCAGTACGGACGGACCTAGCCTGGTCAGGACTCACCCTAAGACCTTTTCATGTATTCAAAAAATGGGATTCCAACGGTCAACTCAAATTCCTAGACAACCCTGCAGTATATCTTACCAGCTTCTTCTCTCTTCTCTTCTCTCTGCTGGAACTAGGGCAACCAATTTCAGGAAACCTTCTTCTGAGGAAGAAAAGAGAAAGAGATATGGTGATGTCTAAGGTGAAATATGAAGAGTTACGTCAGCAGAGAATGGAAGAAAACAAGAGGAAACTTGAAGACCTCCATCTTCCTCTGCTTTCTAAAGCTCTCCAAAAAGCCTCTTCTCCGAACCCTTCTCCGGTTCTAAACACTCTCTCTCTTACATTTCTATATTCTCACCTTTTTCTTCATTTCTTTTTGGGTTTCTTTAACTGTTTAACTCGAATTTTGGCTTCTTGAAAGCTGACTTGACTCTTTTTTTTTTTTTTTTTTATTTATAATCTTTTTCTGTTTAAAATGGTAGTTGAAGAAATCGAAACCTCGCACTATTCGGAAAGAACTAGTCCCTGTAAGAAGATCAGACCGTTTTGCAAACAAACCTGCTCCTCACTATAAAGAAGTATGCTTTCTCCTACTCAAAACCCTCAAAAATTTCAACTCTGTTCTGGTTTATTTTGCTCTAAGAATGAAACAGAAGTGTATGTAACTCACTTCATATGAACAGGTGATCTTCTCTGAGCGTGTTCATTTACCCAGAAGGTAATAAAAAATGGAAGAAGAAGAAGTTGTCCGTGATGGTTGCTAAATGCCATCGTTTTCAATTTTCTGCATGTATGCTGCCTGATTGGTTATATCTTCTTTGCTTGTGCAGAATATCATATTCTAGAAGGGATTTATCCAACAGAGTGTATGCCTCAGATGAAGCAAGAGCAGCTGCATTAGAGAAGGCTGAGAAACTCGAATCAACTCTTGAAGGTGATCTTCCCTCATTCGTAAAATCAATGCTCCAGTCTCATGTTACTGGTGGGTTTTGGCTGGTGAGTATTATAATACCTTTCTTGTTCGTCTTTAGTTAAAGATTCAAACCATATGAATCACAACTTTTAAAGGCTGTATTCTCAGCTCATGACAAATGAAATTTTGGATGGTAGATTTCATCACTAATGAAGGAAAATGGTGGATATATTTCTGTCTCTTACACCATTTTTACCACTCATTGTGCATAATCTGAGTCACTGTTTTCCTTTCTATGAATTGTTTCCAAATAAACTTTTCTAAACGATGTCTCTGCTTAACTTCCCTTCAGATTTCTTTTGCAAATCAATTAAATTAGACCATGAAATTCCAGAAGCAAATTTAGCAGAAGTATGCTCTTTTCTGCTCTTTTGATCACAATGTACCAAAATCATATGATGCAGGGTCTTCCATCTCATTTTTGCAAGAGACATCTTTCGAGGCAAGATGACACTGTTACACTGGTTGATGAACAAGGAGATGAATGGCCAACAATTTACTTGGCCCGTAAAACAGGTCTTAGCGGTGGATGGAAAAGATTTGCAGTTGATCATGACTTGGTAGATGGGGATGCATTGGTGTTCCATAGAATCCAGCCTACAGTTTTTAAGGTCACACTATTCCAAAACTCTTTATTATGCATTTGATGCTTGTCTGAACAAATTTTGCACTCCAAGATTTTACCATTTGGTCGCTTGTTATGCTTAAAACTTTTATAACTTGCCCTCTTGATCACGGGAAAAGTTTTTCTGGACCTAGGAATCATATATGGATATGTATATTTACCGATACTATACTTGTCTAAATGTTTCTTTTTCCAGGTTTATATTTTCAGGGTAAACTCTTCTGATGAAGAAAATCTTGTTGAAGCCTCAAATGTTTCGGGTTGATGATTGTTTATACTCTAATCCGGCCCTCGTGGGTATCGAGATGAAATTGAACTCTTGTGAAGGTAACTTCTTTTCTTTACTTTGACTAATTTGAGATTGATTTGCAAAAAAGAATTGTGCTTTTGGAGATGGAACTAGTGATAATTCCTATATCTTTCTTCTTGAATCATAAACATTACCAATTCAATCCATTATCTTCAAAATCAGAGTCTTTCCTCGTTATTTCTGAGGTACATACATGTTTTAGAAATTTGCTGCCATTGTTCTTTTGATATAAGTTATCAAGAGAGCATCATCATCTAAAGAAGTTGTAACAGTTGTGTGATGCAATCTGAAAAGTTGTCTCATCTCGTGTAATTTTCAGCTAATTCTGGTCCAACTAAATGAATTCCAGTGCATGTATTATGTCATGAATGTGTTATTTCTCTAAGGTTAGATACAAGGATGTATTTGTGGTGCACCTGTTGCGTGCCAGAAAAGCACATGCATGCCACAATCCTTCTAGGCAAAAAATCTTTTAAGTTTAGAATGTATCACTAACCTGATATTCTTATGAACTAATCTGGAAGGAATTTATAGGGGAAGATTCGACCTCGTTAAGGTGAGTCGAATTCAATATCTCTCACTTAATAGGTCAAGTGGGATTAAGTAAGGGAGAGTCGCGTTCAACCGGGGCTACCCACCTTGTTTTCTTGCTAACTGTTCTTTTAAGTGGTTGGTAAAATGGTTTCCTCTGGAGTGTGTTGTTAGCTTGGAATATGGATCACATGAAAAAATGTCAATGATTTGTTTATTTGGGACAATCTTGGTTTTGTGTGTCATTTCACTCACATTTTATTGCTCTATTTATGTCTGTAGGCTGACAGATGTTGCTGGTGTAGTTTCTGGGGTGTGTGTTTTTGGGCTGCCCAGTATTCATATTCCTTCTTACCATCACAAAATTAATGCAGAAAAAAGTATATCATCATCTTGTCTTGAAAGAAAAAAAAAAAAAAGATTCTGCTGTATAGTATCTGGAAGACTTGACTTTTGTTATCAAGAACTGTTTTCTGGTTTCAGACAGTAAAACATGTTATTTAGGATTAAGACAGGCTGTGTTCGTTACATTGGCCAACTTAACAACTATTTTTTTTTTTTTTTAATTTCTTTAGAACTATAAGTCACACAGTTGGTCCGAGTTGCATCCAGAAAGCAAAAAGTCTAACTCTTACAAAAAAAAAAAAAAAAAAAAAAAAAGGAAATCACTCGAGGGTGTTAGAAACGGTTGTTGTTCGAGTCATGAAAGAATCATAACCAAGTCATAAAAATTAATTCCAATTTGTAGTAGTTTCATCATAATTGGGTTACTATATCAACTAAAGTTATATATTATTTAATTTTTTTTCTAAGAATTTACCAAAAAAAAATAGATATAATTTTGATACTTAAATAATAATAATTTTTTATTATATTTAACATTAAAAAGAAAAATTATGTTATTAAATTATAAATAAAAAATTATCATAAAAAATTTATTTTTTAAAAAATATTAAATTTCTTTAGAGTTTATTTTGATAAAAACATCTTGAATTTTTTTTTTTTTAGAGTTTTTTGCCCTTAATATTTTAACCTTTTAAAAATTGACCCTATTTTGGTAATTCAGAAATTTTCGTGTACAGAGAGGAACTTTGTTACGATATTTTTTTTTTTTTTTGGGATTTCTTCTTCCTAATTATTAGTGGCATATCTTTTGTTAATTACTCCCACAATATTCTTTAGATCTTCCCCTCTTACAATGAATATTTTGTTTCCTAGTTTAGCTTATTATTTGTTTCCTAGTTTAGTTTAGTTATGCCTTGAGGGCTGATTTGCAATAATTACTGATTTTACTGATTTTTAGTGAGAACTGAATTTCAACATTTACTAACTTTACTCATGAGATTACTTTTTATTCATTTTCAGTTACAAGATGACTTCAAGAGGCTTTGGCCTTGTGACATCCTCATCCACGTTTTGCTTTTCTCCATCATTTTCTGCATTGTGTCTGTAACTCCTCTGGTATTCGTTGGTGCAAGAGTTATGAAATTAGGAGGACCATCCTTTTCTTTATTGTGTCTGAAACTCCTCTAGGTATTAGCTGGTACAAGAGTTATGGAATTTGGAGGAGAACGGAGAAAGAGGACATGAAGATATTTGTGTTGGGAAAGCTTTTCCTACTTCATGAAGTTAAGATGAGCACTTAAAAAACAAAGATAATGATAAAGCTCAAAAGTTTATAATTCTCCAATATGGAGATTCTTCCACTATATTAAAGAATAGAAGGATTGCAAGAATGTGTTTACAAAACTACCTCATACTATAGTGGCTCTCACCTAGGCTTGAAGATTAAGAGAACTCTCAAGCTTACTTCTCTCTCAAAGAAGATATCTCTCACTCTAGGTAGTTGATCACTCTTAACTTGGATGGATGTTGGGAATGAAGGTCTCACCTCTATTTATACTTCTCCACCTCCTCAATGAATGATGGAGATTTATTTGATCCAAGGGTGGAGATTAGTTATCTAGAATTTTTCACACCTCTCTTCACATTCTAGGAAGTTTTTTTCTCTTCCATATCATTTCATTCCCTTCCACAAGATTCTACAAGGCTCCACACATCTCATGTGCAGAGGAACTTTGTTAAGATATTTTTTGATTTTTTTTTTGAAAGGGGAAAGGGTTGATTTCTTCTTCTTAATTATTAATGGCATATCTTTTGTTAATTACTCCCACAATATTCTTTAGATCTTCCCCTCTTACAATGAATATTTTGTTTCCTAGTTTAGCTTATTTGTTTCCTAGTTTAGTTTAGTTATGCCATTCTTCCTACTGATTTTTTTTTTTTTTTTCAATCTATAGTTTAATTTTTTTTCATTGATTTATCAATTTTTTTTATAGGTTTTATATAAATATTGTAATATTTAAAATATATTATTTAATCATAAATACTAATAAAAAAATTAAAAGATAAAAATAATTAAAATACTATTATATAAAACTTTGTAATCTTACATTAAAAAACTATTATTGAAGTAGAAAAAGAAAATTATATATACATATCTATAAATTAAAAGATTAATATAACGATAAAACAAATTACAAAAGTTTAGATTAATTATGTAATAGCTATTAAAGAAAGTCTTTTAAAAGATTTTATATAATATGAATAAGTATTTGCTCATAAAATGTATTTTAAAAAAATAATAGATAACAAAATGTATTTTGTTTTTATCATTTAAAAATAAAAAATAGTTTATAATAACAAAAATATTAATATAAATTAGAGGAAATTTTTTTTATAAATTTTAAATATAATGTCTCTAATCACATTATGAAGAGGGTTAAGGGAAAAAACCCCCTTAAACATTATAATTACATTTTTTTGGTACAAAATATAATAACAAAAAAAAAATTCAAAAATTAAAATTAAAAGGTCATAATAAAGGATATGAGAGGTTATAAGACATAAATGTTTAATTAAAAAAAAATTGAAAAAAAAACTCATAAACATTATCCTAAAGAATATGAAAGGTTATTATATGTTTAATTAAAAAAATTGAAATAAAAATAAAAAATCCTAAATATCATCATAAAATAAAAGACAAAAAAGACATTAAAATCCAAAAATTCAATAAAATTACAATTCGTGTCATTAGAAAGTTGTAATCTTTTATATATATATATATTAAGATATTTACCATATATGACAGATTTTGTATATAAGATATATTTTGTGAGATATTAATGTGAAATATTCTTTATGATTGTAGGAGTGAATTTAGGAGCATATTGGGAGAAAAATATTCTGTCTTGATTTGCCAAGATTATATCGCGTCCTGTATATATATATTTGATCTTAGAGATTAATAAAGGAGAGAAAGATTATGGAGTACAATTCTTTTCAATATAAGATATACACACACGAGGGCAATTGACCATCTTCAATCCAGAAAAATTCATACCACAAAACTCTTTATTAATTGCAACGCCTCGAGTGTAAGGGAAAAAAAAAAAAAAAAAAAACCGTTTCAAACTCACTCGTTGAAGGTAAAAAGTTCTTCCTTTCATCTCCAAAGCATTTCTTTGTAGTGTTTTTGAGAACTTATTATTATGATTGCTGTAATCTATTATAGGATTTTATCCTCAAAATTATGATTCAGCCTCTCTAGGGTTTACAGTTTTTTCTACTGAATTTGTATGGAAAACTCGCTGCGTTAGAAACTCTACATTTATATTGGATCAAGTAATATTTTGATGATGTTATAGTGTACCTGAACACCTTCGAATCAGATGAATTTGATTTCTGGACGATAAGTGGATTTTTTCTTTTTAATATTGAATAATTTACTGTTATATAAGCACATTGCCAATGAGATATCAAATAGGGTTTTCCAGGGGGGGAGAGTAGATTTAATTGCTGTAGCATTAGTAATCGATTGTTGAGACTAATTAACCTAATTAGTAAGTAATAGAAGATTGCTAGCATTGGAATCCATTGTTATGGCAAGAAAAGGAATAGAAAATATATACCTTTCTTTCTTCCTATCTCTATTATTGTCAATTCTTTTGAAGATTGTGTATTTGATATTTTTATGGTGGAAGGCATTGAACCTACTATTTTCTTTTTAGGTACAGAAATGACTTCTGTAAACAGAATCAGCAATATGCCTAAGCTAAGCAAGCTTGTTAATTCGAAATTTTCTACCTCTAATTCATCTCTCTATCTTGCTCTAAGAACCATGTCTTCTTCAAGTTCCAAGCTCTTTGTTGGAGGTTAGATTATTCTATATTGTCTCCTATTTTTTTTCCGATTTTCTTTTTGTGGAATATTCATTGCTCATCTTATTTAGAGATATAATATATTTTCTGTCAAAAACATTATTATAGACAAATAGGCAGTCTTTAATATATAACTTGCAATGAAATTATCTGGCTCATAATGTAGAGTCTGTCTATAACTTCAGTCACTCTCAACTCCTACAGCTAAGACTGCTCCTACGGCTAAGATTATCATGGATCGTGCATTTGGTAGATCAAGAGGCTTTGGCATTGTGACATATACATCTAGTGAGGAGGCTTCCAATGCTATCACCGCATTGGATGGAAACTATGGTTTTGGTGGCAATAACTATGGGAGTGGAAGTGAGGATAACTATCCTAGTGGGAAGAACAATACGGACATGTCAACTAATAGCTGCGATGAAACTCAAGACATGGAGTTGTTCGAGGCATGGATGGTGGAATATAAAATGTCATATAATAATTTGGGTGAAAAAAATAAGAGATTTAAGATCTTTAAGGCTAGGCGTAAGTACATAGATGAACAAAATGCTATCCCTAATAGGCTTTATACACTTGGGTTGAATCAGTTTTCTGATCTCACCATTGATGAGATTCAGTCCAATTGTATTATATTCCTGAATCGGGTATGGGTTATATTCCTAAATCGTGTAATAGCTTGCCTTGATTCTGTTGCTCAAGGCAGTTAAGCCTTTTCGTTTACTTCAATTTTATTGGCTGTCTTCCTCTAGTCTATAGTTATATAAAATTGTCTAAGTTGTTTGTTTCGCCCTTTTTTAGAAATCCTCAAATTTTATTTTTCTTCTTGAAATTATTAATGATGTAATAATAATCCCTCTTTACTAGTTTGAACATAAAAAATCATGGTTAAAAATTGATGACTACAATCAATAATTCTTTTTTATA
This sequence comes from Cynanchum wilfordii, assembly GCA_025388415.1. NCBI lineage: Eukaryota > Viridiplantae > Streptophyta > Magnoliopsida > Gentianales > Apocynaceae > Cynanchum > Cynanchum wilfordii. The sequence goes on from JAHSUH010001080.1 coordinate 165,927, forward strand.
ATATAGATAATATAAATTCATATCATGACATAAATAACCTTAAGGTGTAAATGAGTTTATAAGAAGTTCCCCTGACTTAAGTGAGATTAAGAGCTTAAATCTTGACTCATATATATATATATATATATATATATATATATATATATATATATATATTGTTAAAATTTGGAGTTAGAACTTTCTCGTGTGAGGGATTAAACCAACTTAAATAAAGATTAGTTTGGATGTGGATTGGTTTAAAAGTACCTCTCATAATAAGATCTATATCAATTGGACCAAGTAATTTACATGGAGTTATTTGGGCTGTAAGCACAAGAATGCAAGAGTTTCACTTATATGTATGTTTTTTTTTTTTTTTTTTTTTTTTTTTTTTTTTTTTTGGGGCCCGCCCGCTACTCCGAGTGTGTGCTCGGGAATGCGCTCCCCTAAGGAGTACCCGGGGCACCTGTGGCGTGCCAAACCACACCAGCCCAGGAAACATACTAGGTAAACCTCGTGTAAGTGCAGAACGACCAAGGAATGCGTTGGCATGGTGAACTTGGAACTTCGGACCTTCAGCCGGGCAACCCCACCGCACCAAATGCGGGGAGACAAAATACATGGAAAGAGTTGTATATATAAAAATCAGAAAGTTGTCTCATCTCATGTTATTTTCAGCTAATTTTGATACAACTAAATGAATTCCAGTAATGTATTATGTCATGAATGTGTTTTTTCTCTAAGGTTTAGTATTGGTGGTGCACCTGTTGCGTGCCAGAAAAGCACATACATGCCACAAACCTTCTAGTCAAAATCTTTAAGTTTAGAACGTATCAACTAATTCGATATTGTTATGGTGAACTAATTTGGAAGGAATATATAGAGGAAGATTGCGACCTTGTTGAAAATGAGTCGAACCCAATATCTCACTACCAAACTTAAAAAGAGGTGGGATTAAGTGGTAAAGGGAGAGTCGCGTTCAACCGGTCTACCCACCTTGTTTTCTTGCCAACTGTTCTTTTAAGTGGTTGGTAAAATGGTTTCCTCTGGAATATGTTGTTAGCTTGGAATATTGATCACATGAAAAATGTCAATGATTTGATTATTTGGGACAATCTTGGTTTTGTGTCTCATTTCATTCACATTTTCTTGCTCTATTTATGTCTGTAGGCTGACAGATGTTGCTGCTGTAGTTTCTGGGGTGTGTTTTTTTGGCTGCCCAGTACTCATCTTCCTTCTTACCATCACAAAATTAATGCAGAAAAATGTATATCATCATCTTGTCTTGAAAGAAAACAAAAAAAAAAAAAAATATATAATATATATATATATTCTGCTGTATAGTATCTGGAAGATTTGACGTTTGTTATCAAGAACTGTTTTCTGGTTTCAGACAGTAAAACATGTTATTTAGGATTAAGACAGTCTGTGTTCATTGTTGTTACATTGGCCAACTTAACATCTTTTCCTTTTTTCCTTAAAACTATCTGACATCTAAAGTTACCGTTCGATTTAGATTCCACCCCAAAAAGTAGAAAGTTCACATGAAAGCATCTGAGCTTTGCATTAAGCATATAACCGTCATTTTCACATCCAACTAATTTTTATTCGAGTCAAGTTGATTCTTTGCAGGAGAAAGTTTAATTGCTTATATGAGTTAAAATTTAAACCCTCGATCTCACTTAAATCTCGTTATCATCTAACCTACGCCTTGGAATTAGTATACAACCGTTTTAAAACTTAAAATATTCAAAATATTGATAAAGAGTATCTAGATTCATTTTTTTATATATATTATTATACAATTTTATGTACTTACTACATTGAGTAAGAATTTAGAACGAAATATCCCGTGTTATAAAATAATAATAATAATAATGATCGTGTCCATAATAATAATAATAATTGAACAAGCAAGCCGTTTTAAGCCCGCTCGTGTTATTAATCGAATCGAACTCGAACAAATTTTTAGGCTCGATTAATTTTCGAGCTTATTCGAACATATTATTCGAACATCAAACATCAACTTCGCAAACATATTATTAATTTTTTTATTATTATAATTTATATATATATTATTAATTTTTTTATTATTATAATTTTTATATATATTATTTAAATAAAAAAGAAAAAAAAAAAATATAAAGTCGCGAACTTAAGCTTTATAAACAAATAATCGAATGAACTTGAGCAGATGCTTGAATTAAACAAATAATCGAACGAACTCAAACAAAAGTTTTGGCTTGAATTATTAAACGAGTGAAAACATTGTTCAAAACTTAACGAATCAACAAGTTTAAATGTTACTATATTGCCAGTCCCAACGTCCCTATGCCCAAGTCATCATATTGAACACCACCTGGATGGGACTGAGAATTAAGGAGTTAATAACTGGCTTTTCGCGTCCAATAATTGTTGGTTCACGCGGAATTTTGTCTGATCATTTCACATTTAATACCCTAAAGTAAAGACTAATGTTTTTCCCATACACCTTTCTCCCTCATCGCTGGGTCACCTTTCATCTCAAATTCATAACTTTCAAATATTATTATTATCAATTAACTTATATCTTTTTAACAATTTTATTGAAGTAATTTATTAAAAATATGCATTTTTTAAATTTTTGTATATTTAAAAATAATGTAAATGTATATATATATATATATTTAATAGAGTAGAATATCTTTTAATTAAGTATATTCAAAAAATTAATAATTTTAATTTACTGAAAAAAAAGTAAGGAAATTTATTTATTTATTTTTTATCAAAAAAAGAATAATATTAATAACAATAATTAAAAATGGGGCATGTGCGCGTGAAGTGGGCAAATAAGAGAACATGTAATTGACGCCGAGGATTTCGGTAGCCAATTGGAGGTCAATGCACAGCGCAAGAAGAAAGTGGGAAAACGGTGTATCCTCCACCACTCTCGCCATCCTCATCATCTTCGGTCCCACCTTATTATATATACATACATATATATTTTTTTTTTTTTTATATTCTAAATGAGATCACAAATTATATATAAAAGTAGTACCTTTAATCCTCTTTAAAAAAAAAGGGAGTCGATATTTAAACTCTCAAAAATTCTTTACCAACTTATTTACGATTTGGATTGAATTTATTATTTTTTATTAAATATATGATATTTAAAATTATTATTTCGATTAAGCAAAATACTTTAAAATTTAAAAAAGAAAAAAAGAAAAAATTCATCCAAACACGCCACAACTCAACAACGTGAAAGAAAGAAAGAAAACAACGTGATATTGTTTGTCCATCTGATTTTATTTATTTATTTTATTAAATCTCATTAACCGGCTTACAATTTTAAATAAATTTTCTTACTTTGACCTTTTCATGCCATTTTTTTTCCTATTCTTCCTATTTTTTTATTTTTGTGATTTGGTATTCTCATCGATAAATTCATGAAATTATTCTCAAATCCGTGGGATTTTGTTGGGAATAGCACTGGTTTTGGCTATCTATCCATTCCGATACCAACTATCACGACTCGGACCCGTAAGTTCAAGCTGCGACTATGAGCCTGGCAGCACCCAGGGTCAACTACTTGACGTTGTCCTCACTGCACTAAAATGGATACCCCAAGTTGACTATGAGTACCTAGACTCATTCTTATATATCATTACACATTTACTTATCATTTTGATGTGAGACAGATTTTTTATTGGTATGCTTTTGAGAGTGAAACCAAAAAAGGCGCCGAGAAGTGCAAGTTAGTTAAGAAGCAAAGGGGGGTGCGCACGTTAAGTTGTTTTCCTCCCTTTTCACAGCTCATAATACAGCTTTTTTTTTTTTTTTTTTTTTTTATCTCTCTCAACCAAAGCCAAGTGCGCGTTGGCCATGTCCGCACATGAATATCAACATTTGACAACAACTTATTATATATATATACACATATATTTTATTTTCTAAAGGCACGATGTATTTTAGATAAGTTTATTAATTTATATTTAAATTAATTTCCCTTTAAATTGAATTGGTCTTTTACGGAAGGAAATTTTGGCATCATTTTTAAGTCAGTAAAGTTATTTACTAACTCATCTGTGTCTTTGAATTTTATATATATATATATATATATATATATATATATATTAATAATATACAATTCGAATAAAAGTTTTCAATAATTAACTTTTTAATGTATTAATTCTACTACAAGTGAAGGATGAAATTGCTTAACCCAAGCACTTTGGGAAGTTGGTAAGCGGACTCTTAAAGCTTTTCCTCATGGCGGATGGTCGATAATTAGAATCCCCGACGTGGTTAGCGTCACGTTAAAAAGCTCTGGGTCATGCCGAATTCGGATTAGTCGGCCCGTGTGGGTTCGAATACGGAATGCTTAAGAAAAAAAAAGAAGATAGAATTGCTTTAATGCTTCATTTATTCAAGATTGATTTTTTCAAATTTAATATTTTAAGAATGTCTCAAATTAAATACTTTATTTAGTGAAGATTTTAAATAACTTTTTTTTTTTTCGAGATTCAATTCCAACACTCATTAATGAAGATAAGCAATTAATTTTGAGATTAAAAATGGATACATTAAAAAAGATTTTATATTATCTTACATTAAAAAAATATTAAATACATTGGTAAACTACTCTAAAAGAAATATGATAATTTTCTCGATTTTTAATATATATATATATATATTTACTATGTCTTGAAGACATGACGAATATAAGTGATATTGTTACCAACTAAATTATACTTAGATCGATTTTTAATTACTCGTTATAGTAAGAAAAAAAAATTGATATTTTTTAATTTGTTACTAAAATAAGGTTATATAAAAGGAAAAAACCAGCAAAAAGAAAATAAAAATAGGCGAAGGAGCTTCATTTTCGCCTACTCTTCCAACACGCACTCCCAAAGACTTCATTTTTCTTCAACATTTAACGAAAATTTTCTCTCTCCGTTTCTTTTTTTTTTTCCCTTTCTCTCTCTCTTTCTCTGCCTTCAACCATTAGTGCTGCAACACATAACAATGGAATTTTTGCAGCGTTGAAACGTCGGGATCCGCGTTTTCTCGACGACTCATCCCTTCTCACCGACACTGTATCTCTAATATCTTACACCTCCAGAACTTGCTGTACGTTATTGTTTCTTATTTATAGATATATAAAGATTTTTTTTCCCCCTTTTTCATTTCTTGAAGGAACATGTTGGTTTTTGATTGAGGTAAAATTTTTTATCTCCCAAATAACCACATTGTGTTGGAATAAGAATCCGGATGTTAATCTCTTCTTGTTTTTATCTGAAAAGTCTGAACTTTTTGTTCTTGGGTTCTTGTCTTGATTAGAAAAAGATCTTGATGATGTTTATTTTGAAAGGATCTTTTTCCTTTCAAGATATTGTTTGAAACTTTTTTTTTTTTTTTTTCGGGGATTTGTGTATAATTAATTGGCTGTGGAGATTTCCCATGTTTCAAATTTCAGGAAAAAAAATTACATTTGGATTTTTTATTGTCATTTGTAGGATTTGTGTTCATTAGACCCTAAGAAGAGGGAGCAAAGAATGGAGGTATAGATTTCTGAGGTGCCAATTTTGTGTCTGTAAGAAAGAAGAAAGGTTGCTTTTTTTATCTGGGATTTAAAGAGGCCACAATAATGGTATCTAAAGTTGATCCAAAGGTCTCTTTGTCCGTGTTGCTAAAGCGTGAATTGGCAAATGAGAAGATTGAAAAGCCTGAGACATCCCACGGCCAGGCCAGCGAGTCCAAGAAAGGGGAGGACTTTACATTGGTCAAGACGGAATGCGAGAGGGTGTTGGGTGATGGAGTCACCAATTATTCTGTTTTCGGGGTATTCCATTTTTTAAGCTTTTCTTTGTTCTTCTTTCGCTACTGATTTTTCTTTTGATAATCATGATATGTTGTCATTTTCTTTTTTTAATTTATGGTATATATACATATATATTGCGTTTTTATGGTGGAGAAACAAGCATTTGATGAAATATTTGACTGACCCTTCTTGAACTTTTTTGATTGATCCTTATTCGTTGTTTTGTTTAATGGAGTTAATATGATGTCAACATATATCTTTTCAAGAAATGGACATTTATTTTATTTTGTCTTTTACTCAATGTTGCTACTCATGATGAAAAGCAGTGTGACAAAATCAGTTTACTTATCTTCCTCTGCAATTAGCATGTAATCATGTGATCTTTCCTGAGATAGCCTTTATTGATGGCTGTAAAAGTAAGTGATTCAGGAAAAGTATGGTGGAAGGATTGAGGCTGAAAACAGTGATTGGTTTGGCAGTCTAAAAGGGGGAAAAAGAAAAAATGAAGAAAACAATCTGTTTTTTTATGTCTTTTTATGGTTTACTGCTGAAAATTTTGTATTCATGCACTCTTCTTGATGTCCATTTATCTGTTGACTTTTATATTAAGGACCTGTCTTCCCCAACTTCCATTCTCCACCTTGAGGATTTAGTGAACCTATTCTCTTTTAGAAGTGTCTGGGCATGAAACTTTTTAGTCTGATCCAGCCAAGGGTTGACTGATGCTCCAATGCTTTAAATTATTCCCCTACATTTCATGATTTTGTATAATTCTCACACATCTTGTTTGCATATTTGCAGTTATTTGATGGACATAATGGATCTGCAGCTGCCATATACACTAAGGAGAATCTCTTAAACAATGTTCTGAGTTGTATTCCACCAGTCCTTAACAGGGATGAGTGGCTTGCTGCATTACCGAGAGCTTTAGTTTCAGCGTTTGTAAAAACTGATAAGGAGTTCCAAGAAAGGGGTAAAGATAGTTTAGAATCAACTTATTTCCCTTCTTTATCATTTCCACAAATATATATACATTAAGAAAAAGGAATGCAATAATTGTTATAATTGTGTTTCAACCTCTGTTATTATCTTATTTATTTACATTAGCTTGTTTGCATCCTTTGAAAATTATGTGAACATGATATATTTCTATTATTATCATTTATTAAAATTTTATTGACCTTGTCATTGGACATGGTTATATCAAACTTGACCATATTCTTTGCCTGTTTTGTTATTTCCAGCCCAAACTTCTGGAACAACAGTCACATTTGTAATAATCGAAGGATGGGTTGTTACCGTTGCATCAGTTGGTGATTCTCGTTGCATTCTTGAATCTGCGGAAGGGGGTATATATTATCTTTCAGCAGATCATAGGCTTGAATGCAATGAAGATGAGTAAGTTATATGCTGTCATCAAGGCATTAATATGACTTTGACTCTGCAGATTGTCTGATTCTTTGATTTTTAATTGGCAGGAGAGATCGTATTACATCCAGTGGCGGTGAAGTTGGACGGTTAAATACTGGTGGGGGCACAGAGGTGATTTTCCCATCTTTGAATTTTAAATTTTATGTTACTACCTTCTGAACATTTTCTTTTCTTCCTTGAACTTTTCTAATGGTTGGCCTGCAAGTAGGGTCATATGAATTTTGGCTGCATTCTTTCAATCTAATAAATGTTTTTTCAGATGTCTGTTATTATCATCTGTGTATTCTTTAATTAGATAGTCCTTACGAAAAGCAGAGTATTGTGGTGTTTTTCTTTGATAGTTGCAACTCATATATCCTAGTTATCTAGAATATATTTCTATCCCTTGTAATAAAGGATGCAAATGTTCTCATAAAAGCCTATATAAACCATAGCAATAGAAGTTAATGACAGAGAAATTGTAGTCACAACTAATAATCATAACAAATATTTTCAATTGTGTAATATTTCAGTAAACCCTATGTTTATGGGCAGTCTTTTATGTGGAGTGGATCCTGCATCTTCTTGTGAAAGAGTCCTGTTTTTAACTTGCATAGATGACATACTTTCTTGTATGCATAGTTGGGATCTGTTATGAGCATTCTTTATGATCTTTGGCCTTAACTCTGTGCTAAATTCATTGTAGATTGGTCCTCTGAGATGTTGGCCTGGTGGCTTGTGCCTATCGCGATCCATTGGAGATATGGATGTGGGTGAGTTCATAGTTTCAGTCCCTTACGTGAAGCAAGTAAAGGTTTGTATTCTGTCATAACCTGCTTCCTCAATTTCTGTTAAACCATTGTTCTGCTTGCTTGAAAAGTGAGCTATATACACTGAAACAAGTACTTTGTTTTCATTTATGACTTATCTTCATTATTTTCAAGCTTTTGAAGTCCTGTGTTTTATTTTTAAGGACATTTTAGAGAACTGAATTGTTAAACTATGTGACAGTCGCATGATAAATTTCCTATTCTGTGAATGCATGACCTACAATGGAAAAAGATCTTGGTTTAGCTTGTTATGATTGGAAAGATAAAAAACACTCGTAAAGTGACTATAAATTCTACTCTACTCCTTTACTGTCTGATTTTAGGAATAATTTTTAGTTGTTCTTTAGAAAACTCATCTTTTGGCCAAATTATCACAAAAGGTTAAATCTGCAGTTATCATCAGCTGGTGGCAGGCTTGTTATTGCAAGTGATGGAGTTTGGGATGCCTTACCCCCAGAAGCGGTTGTTGAATGTTGTCGTGGAATGCCTGCAGATGCTTCAGCCTCTCAAATTGTTAAAGTACTCTCTCTGGTTCCTTGAAATTTGAATATGTTAAAAAATAATGCTATCAGTTCAGTTCTCTGAGTTATTTTCACTTCTGACTCTTGGCATTCTTCTGCTCGCAGGAGGCTGTGCAAGTGAAAGGTCTTCGAGATGATACAACCTGTATTGTGATTGACATACAACCACCAGAGAAAGTTCCTCCCTTACCCCCACCTAAAAAGCATGGCAAAGGAGTTTTCAAGTCAATGTTCAAGAAAAAGCCTTCTGAGTCGTCTTCTCAAACCGAGAAAGAGTATAACGAACCAGATGTAGTGGAGGAATTGTTTGAAGAGGGATCTGCTTTACTTTCAGAGAGGTTTGTACCATACATACTGCTGCAATTTTACACATGTTTTTAGGCTTCTGTTTTCATTTCTACAATTGTAAACCAGATTATCAGTCTCTCATCTCTTCTTTAATTTCCTTCTTCTGTTGGAGAAGAAAGAGATAATGTATTTCTAGCATCATATTGATATGATGCGTTGTGCTGGTGCAGGTTGGATACAAAATACCCAGTCTGCAATATGTTCAAGTTGTTCATGTGTGCAGTTTGCCAAATAGAAATAAAACCCGAAGAGGGCATCTCAATACATACAGGATCATCAAATTCAAGAAAATTACGGCCCTGGGATGGTCCTTTCCTTTGCTTGAGCTGCCAGCAGAAAAAGGAAGCCATGGAGGGAAAAGGATCTTCTGGTGATAGTCTTACACCTTAAACCTTTCTTTGCATCATATGATAACAATTTCTAATCTATGTAATCATTTTAACTAACTTTCTACTCTTCTTCTTCTTCTTCTTCTTCCTCTTCCAGATTTTAGATACGATGGAGGGAGTGACTAGTAAAACCCCTTCCAATTACTTGTGTATGAAGTCAGCACTAACAATTGTATTAAAAGCTGCTGAATCGTCATTGGGAAGATCTATAACGAATGCTATTGGCAGAAGTAATCTCTTCCTCAAAGCATCATTTTCGGGTCCTTCATGAGTAACTGGAAGGAAATGGATATTTTTTTCTTAATGTCAGAAGATCAGAACTTGACAATGTTGTAGGATATAGCTGCTGTGTATCTTTCTAACAAAGGGATTTTCAAATGGAGTTTTGCCTTCCTCCATCTGGAAATGTGTATGATGTCAACTATATAATTTATCAGGCAAACAACCATCAGGAGAACACCAGAGGTAAATTTCATTGGTTCTACAAATATATATATATATATATATATATATATATTGTATACCTGTTTGTTCATCCTCCTCCCCCACCATAGAAGTAAAGAACTGGATGAAAGAATTTCTTAGTGTAATATTTCACAAATTAAAGTTTGAGTTGAGAATCTTTTAGTTTAATTTTTTCATTAAACATTTTTTTTTTTCCTTTTTGCCATGGGAGAGAAAGAAAAGCTTTGGTGTTGAATCTGGTGTTAGATTTTTTTCTCATGTAATAGTGTATAACTGTCATTCCTTTTGAAGGAAGATAAACAAACCTCTCACAATAGCAAATATGAATTTGTTTCTTTCCATTTCTTCTTTTAAGCTTTTCTGGTTTGATACGCATTCTTTTTTGGTTCAGACATTCAGTGAAAATGCATGGTTCTGAAGACTGTGTGACATTGACACACACAGTGTTTTTACCACCCATTTATGTTTTATTGCAAATGTTTAATAAGTTTATTTGGAGTAGACTAAAAAGATTCTATTTACAGACAACCTTTTCATCTTTTTATTTTTCCTAGGTTTTACCGTATCTCCCATCACTTCATTTCTTGGAATCTTGTCTTGTCAGTCAAAATTTGAGTTAAAAAATTGAATAAAAAGTTAGTAAATTTTAGTAGACTTATCTAACTATCCTCTTATAAATAAGAATTAGTTTAGATATAAATATATTTTAAATGTATTTTATTCGGTTTAACAAGAATTAGTTTTTATGTGAATATAATTTAAGTGTTTTTCATGATTATACTTATTCAAGATATATTGTTTACAAACTCTAATTCTTACATGACACGTATAATAAATATCAAACTCGTGTAATATTTATAATACGTTTTGATTGAAAGTACCTTGCCTTAGAGGGGGGGGGGAGGGGAGGGGAGGGGGTTTCGGATGGATATGAGTTCGTGTGGAAAAAGAGCAAGAAGAAGCAAACGTCTTATAAAACAAAGGACTTTACTGTCAACTCCCCGGAAAGATCCTACCTTTGGTTGGAAAACTTTTTCTCTTTTCTGCTTTAGCCCTTAGCCACTAGAAATCTTTGTGCTTTTCTCTCTTAAAAGACACCAACAAGTGTCTAAGGAAGACATGCCAGCAAGCAACGTGGTGTAAGACAAAAACTTTGCAATCTCTCTCTCCCTTTCTCTCTCTCTCTCTCTTATCTTTTGAGATAATCTTGCAATATGATTTTTGAGTGGTTTTTAGTGGAGAAGATGACTCTGTCCATCCAAATAATGCATCCATGATTGAGATGGTGACCATAAACCAAGCAAACAAAAAAACCCTTCTCTAATTTGCAAGAATTGGGACTAATGGACCACTGTGTACACGTGTGTGAGGTCCTACTCTCTCTCACCAAACTGTATTCTCTTCCCTTTTCTTTTGTGTACCAACCCTTTATTAATTACCACTTAATTTGCTATATTATTAGGGTTTAGACTCATCATCATTAGATAAGCATCGGTTGGTAATCAGTTTATTTAGTCTTAAAGATCAGACAAAAAAGTTAGGCAGGCTGTACAATTTCCTGACCATCCCACAAACATTCTAATTGGTGGCTTATTTTTGCCCATACTAATTAATGTATTCTTCTTCTATTTTCTTTTCAACTATTTATTGAGGAGCTTTGAAGTAAACCTCACCCCCCACCTAAGTGCTTCGACATGACTTGGGCGATAGTTACTTTAGGAAAGACTGATTCTTTATCCATGTATGATATGCATCTCAAGAGATAATAGAGTGCGAATTCAATCTTTATTAAGATATATACTCTAAGATACTAGAGTATTAAATGACTCATATAAGTAATTACAAAATTATTGCTCATGTCTCGAACATGAACTGACGAGTTGTTCTCTCTATATATAATCCGTTACTCACACTGTTATACACAAGACATTCTTCGTACTCACTATTCCAACATTTAGAGTATTTGAGCCAATATTCTCTTTGCCTTTCATACTTCCTGATTTTTTTCTTTTTCTTTTTGAGTGTCATTAACTTGATCGTTAAAGAGTCCTTCAGAAGGTTGTTTGGCATTCTAATTGCCTGGTTGGACTTACATCATAAGTAAGTCATATCACATTTAGAGATAGTATTTATGATCACACATCTTTTAAGAAAATATAAAATATTAATTATAAAAATATGAAGGAAAAAAAAAAGGACAGACAAGAGATACATGAATGAAAGTCAAGTTTGACAAAAAAAATCTCAAGTGGGTTCATCAAATTTCTCGACTTTTCAAGAATTCTAAGGATATAAAAATCATGAGTGACTTTCTTCTGGATATTCTTCTTACCTTCACTTGTTGGATCTGCTTTTTCTTTTTATTTATTTATTTTTTAATGCTTTTTTGGAGTTGATGATGATGATGATAATTAGGCAAGAATTCAATGGAAGTGATAACTTGGAACTTGGAAAGTCTTAGTTTTTGTTCTTTCTCATTTGTAAATCAAAGCACGGTGGTAGGGACTCCGTGCCACGATTTGCATTTATAAAGGAACATTAATTAACTATACAAAATATCCAATCCTCAACCCGGTGTAAGTGGAGGAATTGGTAAGAAACTCCTAATGCTTCCTCCAAGACGGATGATTGAGAGTTTAAATCTTTTGGGGTGGTTAGCGTCATGTTAAAAGCTCTAGGCCGGATCCTAACCCTCGAGTAAGAGTTGAACTCTGCGAGCGCTCCACATACCGAGTCGGGTTAGTCTCACCGAAAAAGATGGAGACACCGAACCCGCAAGTGGGTAAAAAAAAAAAAATATATCCAGTCCTCTCTCTCTACAAAGACTTCCATTGATCTTCTTTACCCTCTCTCTCTCTCTCTCTCACCTAACTAACTCGTTTATCATATGATGATCAAGAAGATTTGAAGACCATGATATCCACCTCCGTGTGTCACGGGTCGAAGAATTTATGATATTTCTCCTCCCATCTTCTGATTCTGATATTTCTTTTCTCTCATTAATCATATTACAAATTAGTATATATCATAAATAAGGGAAAATTTTCAACCATCAAATATGACGTGATGGTTACTTTAACTCATCTCTTAATCATAGAGTCGAGAGTTTAAACTCGTTTATTATTATCGACAATGAATCCCATCAACTTTGTGAATGCATAAAAATACATTATCATCTTCGTCGTTTTTGGTAGTGATGATGGATGGGAGTGATACTTTTTAAGTCTTAAAAACATCTCGAATATAAAAACGCATTTCCTAAAGTAGTTTTCTTGCAGAAAGATAGGATAAAGAACCGTTATTAGTGTATTATCTATGTTAAAAATAGTTTGATACCTAAGATTCTTTCTTGAAGTAAGAGAATTGAAAAAAATAAATTTATCAAAACGGCCCTCTCGTCGTACGTAGTACTATTACCTCCCCCGTATGGAGAAATTTTTAATATTTATATTAATAATTTTAAATATATATATATATATATATATATATATATATATATATATATATATATAAAACCACCCCCCCCGCCAAAAAAAAAAAAAAAGAATCAAGATCAACCCGATATTATTGTAGATATATAATTTTATTTATATATTTAAATATATAATTAAATGTTATTTATATATTTTAAATATATATTTATATTTTATTTATATATATTTGGATATTAAATGATTTGCCTCCTTAGATGAGTGACACGTGGCAACATCATAGCCACTGGTTCTCACTCACTCCATCTATAAATAGAGGGCAAATTCCCCCAAGAAATGGTCACGACAGAGTTACCACACTCACTCACTCAAGAAGGCGTGAAGTTGAGAGATATTCGAAGGATACCGAACCTCTGCCGAAATCGGCCCTTCCTCTCAAAGTCCAAATCCATTCCGAGACAAAGTCCTAAAGCCCTCGGAAGAAGAAATCAAATTGTTCGATAGATCGAGATCAAGCCCAAAAGTCCTCGACATCGAATCCGTTCCGAGATCCCCAAAACCGCCCGGAAGAAATCAAAACAATTGGATCGAGACAAGCCCAAAGCCCCTCGAATCCACGACGGATTGAATCAACGGATCCATAGAGATTGGACCTGTAAATTTAATTTTATATAATTGTTGTATTCAATTGTCACATTTCTTGTAATTTCAATTTTACAGAAATAAAGAAATTTTAATTGTCTACAAATTTGGCACGCCCGTGGGACCATCTCTACCGGTTCATCTCTTTCCGTCAATACTATAGAAATGGAGTCCAAGAATGATGTCAACAAAGCCGATTCAAACGGCGTTGCCGCGGAGGTAAGTGTTGGTGTTTTGGCGTCTGCGACCTATGTCGGTCCTTCCTCCGCGAAGCAAGGGAAAGGTAATTCCGGATTGCGAAAAAGACCAATTGGCGACGCCTCCTACAAATCCACCAACCCTTTGTTTTGGCGTAGCAACGCCAGAACCAACCACAAGGCGTTGTAGGTGGAATGGTTCAAAAGACACTTGCAATGCCGGAGAACAAGTACGGTGCGAACAAGGTAAAATCGGGAAGATAAAGATTCCTTTGTTGATTCCATAGGTGCTATCCAAGAAGATCAAAACGAAACAATGATGACCTTGAAGATACCTCTGCAAATACATTTGTCATGACCGTTATGATGGTGGGCGCGTCAACGATAGAAGAACAATTGGCAAACTTGACAAAGTTGGTGGCGGACCTCACATCACGATCTGGCGAAGCAAGATCGCATCATTGCGCGATTGGTGAGCAAGCAATGGTAAGTCTACTCCGACAATGCAAAGGTACGTTGAGACTACACGAAACGATGTTAACTCAAAGCGAAAAGAAGAACCAAATGATTTTGGGGCGTCAATATTGCCAAAAACAATCTCAAGTGGTTGATGGATCCAAAACAAATGAAGAAGAACAAACGATTCATGTTTTTCTGACGATGGGCTCATTCCGACAAATGAATTAAGGAATTTCATTACGGGTATGATAACCGATAAATATGCGCGGGAAAATCAAAATCATCCTTTGCGTATTCAAAGCCATATTCGAGGAGGATCGCTGGTTTGAAGATGCCCGAAGGATATCTTCCTCCAAAATTGCAGGTTTGATGGAAGAGGCGATCCCAAACAACATATTGCTCACTTCATCGAAACATAAACATACTGGCACGAAGGAGATCTTCTAGTCAACGGGTTCGTTCGATCCCTCAAAGAAAGTGCGTTCGACTGGTATACTAACTTACCCCCTGCATCGATCAACGGTTGGAACCGACTTGAAGTTGAGTTTTTGAACTTCCGCACACGACGCCCACCCGTAAGTATGTTGGAGTTAAGTCACACCAAGCAATGGAAAGACGAGCCCGTCATCGACTACATCAATAGATGGAGAAGCTTGAATCGAATTGCGAGATCAATTATGTCAAAAATCTACGATCGAGATGTGCATCCAAGAAATGCAATGGAACCTTCAATACATTTTGAAAGGAATTCAACCAAAAACATTTGAAGAATTAGCTACATGCGGACGAGATATGGAGCTAAGTATTATCGCCAATCAAAAGTTTGAAATTCATGTTGAACAACAACAACATCAAAATAGGGGCAACGTTCCTCCTCGGAATTCATCGAAGATGAAGAGTCAACTTCAAATGTTGGCGATGCTTGCAAACAAATCATCGCTCCTCCTTGCCTGTTGAGCGCAAGTTACTCCTTGATAAGAGTATATATTATCTGCAAGTTACTCCTTGATAAGAGTATATATTATCTGCAAGTTAAACCGAACCCAAAGTTGAAGAAGACTCTTTGACACGAGTGTAAAGCTCCGCAAAGTTGAAGAAAACTCGTTGACACGAGTGTAAAGCTGCCCAAAGTTGAAGAAGACTCCTTGACACGAGTGTAACTGTCTGCAAAGTTGAGACACGAGTGTAACGTCCGCAAAGTTGAAGAAGACTCCTTGACACGAGTGTAAGCTGTTTGCAAAGTTGAAGAAAACTCATTGACACTGACGAGTGTAAATAGCTGCAAAGTTGAAGGAAACTCTTTGACACGAGTGAAAATTGTCGCAAAGTTAAAGAGGCCTCCTTGACACGAGTGTAAACCGCTGCAAAGTTGAAGAAGCTCCTTGATACGAAAGCGTCTGCAAAGTTGAAGAAGACTCCTTGATACAGTATAAACCGTCTACGAATTTAAAGAATGATTGCTCCTTGACGCACGAGCTAAAGCGCATGTTACTCCTTGATGCATGAGTTTAAACCGCAACTATACGCTAGCCTTGATTCTTTTGCGGGATACGTAGGCAACTTAGATAAATTCTAAGTTCAACCCCATAAAAAAAAAAATGATTGCGTAAAAAAAAAAAAAAAGAAGCTGCACAAGGGTAAAGAAAAATTGCAGTACTAAAATAAAAAAATAAAAAAAAAAAAAAAAAAAAACTGCAACAAAAAAAAAAAAAAAAAAAAAAAAAAAAAAAAAAAAAAAAAAAAAAAAAAAAAAAAAAAAAAAAAAAAAAAAAAAAAAAAAAAAAAAAAAAAAAAAAAAAAAAAACGCAAGACAAAGTTGTGAAAAAGAGAAATTTTATTGATTTCAATTCTTTTAAACAATATATGTTTACAAGATTAATAAACAATAAGGGGCATTGAAATTAATCTATCTACAAAGTCGCCCAATCGCCGAAAAGTCTATGATTTGATTAAAGTTGATGAAGATTAACGTTGAAGTAGACAATTATAATTTATTCAAAGCGACGAAGGTGCAAGATTTCTTAAATCAATGTTGACAAAGTTGATGATGAATCCTTCAAATAGACATTTGGAAAGTTGAAAATCATTCTCCAAGTTAATATCCCAAGCGTTGATGATGAAGCCGCAAGGTCGTGGAGGATGATGGTAAATTGCAAGCGTTGGTAGCGGCAAAGTTGTTGACAACGATGGTAAGCGGCAAAGTTGTTGACAACGATGGTAAGCGCAAAGTTGTTGACAACGATGGTGCAAAGTTGTTGACAGATGGTAGCGGCAAAGTTGTTGACAAGTGCGAATTGGTGACAAGGGGCAAAGTTGTTGCCGACGATGGTAAGCGGCAAAGTTGTTGACAACGATGGTAAGAGTTGCAAGTTGTTGGCGACGATGGTAAACCAAATTCCAATGTTGAGGCAATAGACAACAATGTTGATGGGGCGATGAGCGGCAACAACGTTGATGGCGGCGATGAACAACAACGTTGATGGCGGCGATGATGATGAAATGTTGATATAACAATGATTATAATGAAGGTCGAAGATGATGAAGGATAAATGTTGCAACCCATGTAACTTGCAAACTTTGAAAACATCCTGGACCGAATGTAACTGCATTCTTACCGGGAAAAAGGAACTTACATATCCAACATGAAAGGAATGGCCAATTCCGTCTCTGCGTATATCCCTCCGAAATATTTGAGTCGTCAAATTCTATTACGGAAAGGAGGAATTTGCGGCAAAGGTTGAAGGAGTCGGATTGCAAGTCATTTTAGGCGATTGATGCTTCGCGTTATCAAAGATCCGGGCGGAGGGGTCGTATACTGTTTAATCCTTTGAACCAAAATCGGACCCATTGCTCAAGCATTATCTGGTGGGATCTCCATCGCAAGTTTCCCCTAAGAGAAAAAAAGATACTTCTGACTTTGAGGAGTTCGTTTGTCAAACAGTTCTCGCGAGATGGAACAACTTCGTCGTAAAGGAGGCGCAAGGTAAACCAGGTAAGTGTGAATAAGTCCCAAATTGAAATCGCCTTGCCAATAGATGTATGCAAAGTGTTGGTCGAAGGACACCCACTGGTTGCAAAAGGCACGCATCACATTCTCACAACGATTATAGGTGAACAACAACGCGCACACGGCATCATAGACCTCCTGCATTCTTCAAGGCTCGTTCATGATTTACAAGAATGTACTCGATCCACTCCCAAATATTTTTTTTTGTGTAACTTACCTCACCAAAGTTGGATGAATGACAGGTCATGAGGGCTTCTCCGTATTTGTAGTAGCAAAGGGAAGGGAAAACTCTCGCGATCGTGAATGCTTCATGAGTAGTAGATGACAACAAACTTACCATTTGAGGAGGGGATGAAGGATGAACATTACGAGTCGCGGTAGAAGACCAATTGGTGATACGGTGGTAGCTCGTGACTCCTTGGGACGTAGGTGCGAATGGACCAAATCCGGCTTTATGTACTTCTAAGTTTAAAGATTTGACACGAGACTCATTGCGACGATCAAGAATGACGATATGTTTGTAAGATTCGTCAGCATCCTTAATATCCATAATCCGAAAAAAAAAAAAAAAAAAAAAAAAAAAAAAAAAAAAAAAAAAAAAAAAAAAAAAAAAAAAAAAAAAAAAAAAAAAAAAAAAAAAAAAAAAAAAAAAAAAAAAAAAAAAAAAAAAAAAAAAAAAAAAAAAAAAAAAAAAAAAAAAAAAAAAAAAAAAAAAAAAAAAAAAAAAAAAAAAAAAAAATTAAAAAAAAAAAGGTTCTCTTTTTGAAAAAAAAAAAAAAAAAAAAAAAAAAAAAAAGAAGGAGAATTTTCTTAGAATTCTCGCATAAAGGAATCTATCAAGGTGAACTTACTGTTTGACAAGTTCCGAATAAAAAATTTCTGATGGAGGCATCCTTTTATAGACTTAAAAAAGTCTAGGAAGTATCATACTAAAACTCAAATTTTGACCTAAAAATATTTTATATATGTATATATATATATACATATATATTATCTTCATATAAATATGAATTGAATCATATTTATTTTGAGTTAAATTCAAATAAACTCAAATAATTGATTCAAATTTTATATCTATCTCCAAAATTGATATGATATATATATCTCCAAGATTTTTGGAACTTATTCCCGATACAAATTCTTCAATCTCGGGAACAAGTCCCAAAAAGGGGCAATTTGTAGATATATAATTTTATTTATATATTTAAATATATAATTAAATATTATTATATATTTTAAATATATATTTATATTTTATTTATATATATTTGGATATTAAATGATTTGCCTCCTTAGATGAGTGACACGTGGCAACATCATACCTGGTTCTCACTCCATCCTATAAATAGAGGGCAAATTCCCTCAAGAAATGGTCACGGATACAGAGTTACCACACTCACTCACTCAAGAAGCTGTGAAGTTGAGAGATATTCGAAGGATACCGAACCTCTGTCGAAATCGGCCCTTCCTCTCAAAGTCCAAATCCGTTCCGAGACAAAGTCCTAAAGCCCTCGGAAGAAGAAATCAAATTGTTCGATAGATCGAGATCAAGCCCAAAAGTCCTCGACATCGAATCCACGTTCGAGATCCACCAAAACGCCACTCGGAAGAAATCAAAACAATTGGATCGAGACAAGCCCAAAACGCCCCTCGAATCCATGACGGATTGAATCAACGGATCCATAGAGATTGGACCCTGTAAATTTAATTTTATATAATTGTTGTATTCAATTATCACATTTCTTGTAATTTGGAATTTTAAAAATAAATAAAAAAATTTTTATAATGTAAATATTTACTAAATATAATAAGATAAAGTAAGTTGATGAAAGAAAATTAATCAAAATCATTCAAAAAAATAAAAAAAAAAAAAATATTTTTTTTTTTTTTTTTTTTAATATAACAAGATAAAGTATTAAACAATGGGGGGGGTTGCAATTTATTTAACTGAATTTGAAAAAATTTGGATTGTTTTCTTGTCTTTCTGGTTTTGGTTTTTGAGATCATTCCTTGTTCTGTTTCTAGTAATATATAAGGTCCCAACACCTTAGCAAATTTAGCACAAGGATCAACCTTACCTTAATACCCCGCCACCATACCAATTAAAAATATATCCATATATAAACCCTTCTTAACCCCCACACCCTCAGTATTAGAAATTAAAATAAATTTATAATTTACTTCCAAATTCTATGGTTTTTTGATATCTTATCTCAGGAAAAGAGAAGAAGAAAACAAGAGTCAAAAAACAAAAACAAATAATCTCAAAAACAAAAGCAAAAACAAAAAAAACTATGCCACCTTCCTCCAAGAAAAGAGAAGAAGAAAACAAGAGTCCCACCCCTCTCCCACCCCCCCTTCTCCACCCCCCCACACCCCCCCCCCCCCCCCCTCCTTTCCCCCTCCTTTTCTCTTCTCTTCTCTTTTTCTGCTTTTTTGTTCCTCTCTGATTTTTTAATTTAATTTAAATCAAAACAAAAAAAAAAAAAAAAAACAAAAACAAAAACCTAGCAAGATAATTGGGGCAAGAATTTTCAAAAAAGAGAAAAAAAGAAAAGAAATTTCCCCTGTTTCTTATCAAGACTTTTTTTCTTCTTTCTTGATTGTCCTAGCTAGGTAGCTAGGTAGGTAGCTATAAGTGTAGTATTTCAAGAAAATGGACAGCCAAAAACTACAACCGAAAAGGAGGAACAAAGATGATGATGATGATGAAGAGAAGCAGCAGCAAACACAACAGCTAGGCTCTCCTCCGCCGCCGCCGCCTACTTCATCATCTCCTACTCATGAATTCTCCTTCACCATTTCTCTCCACCAGCCACCGGCGACCACCACCAGCTGCTGTTTACCGGCCTCAGCAGAAGATAAAACAAAAAACCCATCTTCAATTGCTCTTGATTTATCTCCAGCGGATGACATATTCTTCCACGGCCACTTACTACCTCTCCATCTCCTCTCCCATCTTCCCGTTTCTCCACGCTCTTCCACCAATTCCATGGATAGTTTCACCCTCCCAATTAAAGACTTGTTAACTTCAGACCATCACAACCAAAACCCCACAACCACCACCACCACCACTACCGCCGCCACGGCCGCTGTTACTGACACAATTAGCTACGAGAGAAAAACAGGGGATAATTACAATAACAACGAATTCAAAGAAGAAGGCGGGGGCAGAGCAAAGTCCAAGTCTTTCTCATGGCTATCATCAAAATGGAACAGATCAGAAATTAGGGAAGAGAAAGAGAAAGAAAGACAAGAAAAGAAAAGGAAGAAACTGAACAAATTGGACGTGAGTGAGTTATTGAAAAGATATATGAGAATGGTAAGGCCACTTTTATCCTTCAGAAACAGGGAAAGAAGAAGATCATCGCCACCATCAGAAAGACAGCAGCCTTATTACAATTCATATTCTGGGAATTTAAGCTTCAGGCGAAAACAAGATGAAGAAGATTATTATGGAAGGAGTAGAAGGAGAGGCGGAGGAGAATTCTCGGCGCCGGCTTCAATGAGAACATCTCCGACGAACAGTGGTCTTCTTGTAGCACCTTCTTTTTCTAGTACTGCAAGTCATGACAGCACCATGGAAGAGTTGCAAGCTGCAATTCAAGCTGCTATTGCTCATTGCAAGAATTCTATTGCAGTTGAAGAAGACAAAATCAAATGCCATCTTGATTCTTGATTAGCTTTTTTTCATCAACACTCACTCTCAATTT
>JAHSUH010001080.1:792123-1057531 GCA_025388415.1 Cynanchum wilfordii
CTGGTAATATA
Source organism: Cynanchum wilfordii (assembly GCA_025388415.1). Taxonomy (NCBI): domain Eukaryota; kingdom Viridiplantae; phylum Streptophyta; class Magnoliopsida; order Gentianales; family Apocynaceae; genus Cynanchum; species Cynanchum wilfordii. The sequence continues at coordinate 792,135 of JAHSUH010001080.1, forward strand.
CAATTGAAGGTAGAACCTGGAAATCCAAACCAACCAAATAAAATACATACATATATATATATATTAGTATAATCATAAGCACAATCAAAAGAAGCAAGTAAGACTACCTACCTAGTTTTGCCAATCTGTTGACCCATTTTGGTATCTTTTTCCCAGTTAGCTTATAGCATATGTCCTTGCAGAAATGATTGCAGTTTTTGACAATCAAGTGATACGAATCACCATTGTAGCTTGCAGCTTGCCTCTCGATAAACTCCCTAACCTGTACAGGATCCAGCGACGTGGTTCCAATGAATATTGACTTCCTAAATTTAAAGCCTGGGCATTGTCGAGGTTCAACTTCAAAAACACCACTGGATGGATAGTCGTGCGCTCCAAATGCATATTCTACACCATGAACTGTTGTGTGTACAAGGAACATGAAGAGATTGATCATAAGAAAAGTATAGTGCATTTTATGTGTAAAACCAAACAGAAATGGGAAATGATGATTTACCTTCAACACCGGAATGAAATATGCCTAAGCCAGCCCAATAAACATAGCCATTCATAGGTGTCAAGTCGTACACATTTAGATAAACTGGTGTCTTTCCAGGACCATAACTAGAAGGCTTCACTTTTGGGAATAAACAAAATCGAGGGGCGGATTTTCCTTTCAAACGGAGTGGCACTATAGACTTCCAACCTTTTCTTGATACCAGTGTCATAGTTTCTTGCTCTTCTAACACAGAAACTCAGTGAAAACTCGAGAGCATCTTGTATACGTATCTGAAATAGGAAAACAAAGACCAAGTGTGTAAATAATAAAAGATTACCCCATCACTAGTGTTATGTTATCTTTTGACTTAACCATCGACCACTCGGAGGTGGTAGAGATTAAAACAGACAAAGAATGAATTAGGTATAACAGTTAAGTTTAGACTAGAACAAGAAACTTTCACAAGTGATCCTTGAAACAATAAGAAAGATGATATCAAGCATTTCATTGTTATTATCAGCAGTTGAGTTGACCTACAATTTGTCAACTGACCATTTGATGTAAATTTAAAAGAGTTGACCTGAATAAATCCGGAAACACAAACACATTTTTATGAACTCCTTTCTGAAAGAATGTCAGCATAAGTTGACTTTCACTTTCCCATTTCAAGAAGACTAAGAGACTTTGACAATGAACAGTTGTAACTAGCAAATCTCAAAAGAAGTCAATGGATGGTATGAGTGGTTAGCCACTAAGGCTAGGATCCTTCATTTTTCTGTCTTAGTTGTTGTAAATCTTAATAAAAGCAAAACTGTAACTCTGAATGAAGCTCTAAAAAAGAAAAAAACGTATGAATATATACAAGAATTGTATGAATTCTCATCACTAGGCTATGCATACATTACTAATCATCCAAATTTAGGAAGATGTTTGATTTAAAGGCTCTCAATGAATTTTGACATATGGTAACACTGTAAAAGATAACGAGCACGTACAACATGTTCTTCAACTTACATCAATTGCTACAAGAACATTGTTTATCATTGCCCAATACTCTCTTAGCTTAACCTTCCAGTAAGTCATCTTGCATTTAATGCTTTGACGGAAGCTAGTAACTAGTGTATTCTAAATATGTATGTATCTCACAATGATTTTCGAGCAATGCCAAAGAACTATTGAGTCTTCTTTTTCTGAACCTTTACTAGAGTATAATTTTCAGAATATCAAGAACTCCTTAAGTTGCATCGGAGGAGAGTTTGCAGTGGTTCAACAATTCACTAGCTTATCTTTCCCCTCCAAAAATGTGAAACTAAAACCAAGCATATCAAAGAAGGTTGAGGTTTCAAAGCCTGAAGATTATACAGGCAGCAACATTGAAGCAAAATCAAAGAAAATTCGTATCAAAACTTGCTAGAGTAAGCAACAAAAATGAACCAGAAATGTGCTAATAGTAGAACCAGAAACATGCAAGCCCATCTATCCTGAGATTTCCAGGAACAAATTGGATAAACTGTGAAATATCATAGTATAATTCAGAGGAACCCATCGCCAACCATCCTCAAATAATGGTCCAAGAAATTATCACGAAAGGGCTTTTTCAGCCGGAATTATCCTTGAAACCCTTGAACTGAAAAGTTACAATTATCATAAGCTAGCAAATAAAAAGCCAATAATTCATCACCAAAAGATCCACGATTTGCACCATTACCAACAGTAATCATGAAAATAAACAAAGAATTACCAAAAACTGGAATTGCATTTCATTTTCTGCTAGGATACATGCGTAGATCTTGCCGTCAAGTCGACACTCGAAGAAGAAAAGAAGGAAAAGACAAAATCTTGAAAACATTTTCAGAAAATACAGATCAGACATGGGAAACAAAACACAGAGGTCAGAAGTATAGAAACAATCTCTACAGCCCATCAAAATTAAGGTAAATGAAAATTAACCTTAAAAAGGGGAAATGTACTCCAGCAGACAGAGCAGCAACTAAAGAACTAAGGAAAGAAGAAGACAGCAGCAGCAGCAGCAACAGCAGCAAATGCTTTGTAGTCAAAAGAAACCAACTTTCTTCAACTTCATTTGGAAACAAATCACTTCTTCTGGTTTTCCAAAGCGGGCAAAGCTAGAGAAAGATAAGAGAAACTGGAAAATGGGTTTATCAAATTGCACCTGAATTTATTAGCACAAAATCAAATCTTTTTCTGACAAAAAAAAAAACCCCAGATTAAGACACTGCAAAAATTCTTGAAAACTACAAAGAAATACTCGAGTTACATCAACCAGTAAATTACTGTTAAAGATAAACAAGAAAAGGAGAATTGAAGAGACCCCCCAAGCTTTGGAAGTTAAGAGAACTGACACAGGATAGTTTTTTTTTTTCTCTCTCTCTCTCTGCTTTTTTTTTTAAACTTTAATTATATCTTACTACTAGAATACATACATACAGATTAATGAAATTTCCTTTCTTTAACTTGAAGAGCCATGAGAATATTTACTTTTGTTTTTCATTTCCTTTACCTATTTTTACTTATTTGTGTTTTACTGTTGCGGAATAAAGGTGGCTCTGAGAATAAGGCAAATCCCCCATAAATACCAGAAGCATCTCCTTTCACCACTCACCTTATCTTTTCTTTTTTTTTATTTTTTTCCTTTAATTTTGCAATTGATTGCATAATTATGAAATCAAGATTGCATAAGTAAAAGTACTTTGAATTTGAGACAGATAATTCACACGTCACAGTTTAAAAAAGAATTTTAGCAGATTTAGCGCGTGCTGCTGCTCAATATTCTCCATTTTCCTATTAATTTCTCTGGAAAAAAAAAATAGAATTTCTTGCATAAATTTCTGCTACCTAATAAAAAATGAAAATTTTGGTAATAATAACATGTGTATATTTAATTGCAACGGTTCCTTGTAGCTTTGACCGTCAGGTTGTTGGTTTTATATATCAAAATAATTCAAAAGAATTTTTTTAAAAAATAAAAAATTTACGATGTGTTTTAATTGAAAATATTAAAATATTCATTTACTTTATTAGTAATTAATAAGTATAATAAAAATTTTTCCCCCCCAATCATTACCAAACACCCTCTTTTCTTTATAAAAATGAATTAAAGTTATGAAAAATCAAAAAAAATATAAATTAATAAAATAAAAATTAAATAAAAAAAAAAAAAAATAACAAAAAGTTATAATACAAACTACATACTCACTCACCAACCCAACCCAACCAAACCTAACTCAACAATATTTATAAATTTTATTATTAAAAATTCTCTTTTATAAAATAATAATAATAAAAGTATAAAGAGAAAAATATTAATAAATATACATTAATTTCTATAGTGACAAATTAATATATATATATTTATATATATATATATTTAAAATGTAGAACTCAATGGGCAACTTTAGAGAAAGTCTTATTTCAGTTACAAAATTGTAATATTTTTTAATTTATTTTGATGTACGTTTCAGTGTTTTTTTTTTTTTTTTTTGGGAATTCATCTACTTTTCACTTTATATGTGTAAAAAGCCATAAAAGTTGTTTTTTTGAAAGGCAACTTTGATTTTGCATCAAAGTTACTATTACTTTTTGAAATACATTTTGACTCTATTTTCCTCCCCACAAATTGTTTTTTTTTTTTTAAAAAAAAAATTTCCAACATTTTTAGTTATTTAAAATATAAATTTGTAAGTTTTATTTATATTTTAAACATAGTGTACTTATTCCTATAATTAATGTTTAATAAGTCATATGTATCAGTTCTTTGGGGACATCCGATAAAATTAGAACGATATAGAGAATATTAGCATGGTCCCTTTGTAAGGATGACATGCACAAATCGAGAAATGGTTGAAACTCTTGATTTGACATAATGGAAAAACACATTACATAAAGTTGAAAATTTAATACTCGAGGTGAGTGTTTTGTAAAAGTCAAAGTGAGACTTTTTCCAAGTAACAGTTGGATTCTGATGGAGCAACTCAAATTAAATTGATATTAGTTGGAGTCGACTTCTAAATGAGATGGTAAAATAACTAAGGTAAAATGCAAAAAACAATGCAATAATTGTAATTGGTATTAAATGAATGGTCTCTTCCAGCAAAATTAACTGAGGAGGTCAGCTCAAAGCATTTAAATCTACTGTTTAGAACACTGAGAAAAGTCAACCGTGAATGGTCGCACGTTATTACATATCCAGCTCTTTCATGCAAAGATACAGCTAATTTGCTCCCTGTTTTTATTGTCTCTTATCACCATCCTTTCCTCTCTATTATTACAATCTTAGACTTCAAAATCGAGTCTTGAGTCAAACTTTTTTTCAAATTTCAATTCTATACTCAAAACTTAAATTAACACGGACTTAGTATTTTTATAATTTTATATATTTTAGTTAAATCATTATAATTTCGACTAATCTAATTTAATCTAAATTGTGTTTGTAAAAGTTCAATTCTAACTTAACGAGTGTCGAACCCTTTTTAGCATTTTTTCTTATATATATGTGTATTGTTGTATGGAAATGAGGATTCACTTGAGCAAAAACTAATCAAGAACTTCAATGGGGGAATGCATCTGTTTGACATCTAAAAAATTGTGTATTGATAGTTACTCAATGTAATGTATAGCCAATTTGTACTTGCAAAATTGTCCAGAAACCAAAATCAATAAAGTTTTCAGGTCCCCTGTGTAATCATTGTTCCATAATTTCCTTTTTCATTTCTCCCACTACCATTATTATTTAATAGTAGTTGAGCTTTTTGTTTTTGGAACTGTAACCAAAGAAGCTCAAGAGTCCAAACGCACAACCCCCCCCCCCCCCCCCCCCCCCCAAATAAAAGAAGAAAAAGCAAAAAAATTTCTTCTTACAGAGAATCAAACAAGGCCACACATGATGTTCTTGACCAACCAGACATAAGATAAAGTAAACAAGAAGGAAAAAGAGTCTCCATCTTAGTTGTTTGTGAATAGAAGGTCTAATTACCTTCTCATTGTCTGAAAAATTATGAAGTCAAAGAAAGTGTCAAACAACAAAAAGATTTTCAGGAATGCTTTTCTTCTCCATCTTTACTTTTTATCTCTTTTCAGTTTTGCTACTAACATGGTGATTGTATACAGATTTTGATGAAGGGTTCTTATTTTCTGCAACTGGAATTGGTATACTTCTTTTTTTTGTAGATGTATATATATATATATTTTCAAGTGTACTGTACCTATGGACAATCAAGATGAATCTATGTATATGCTGTTTTGTGAATTCCATATATCCACTGGCATATTTAACAGCTAAATTGCACCAAGTGAATTGAAATGATCCCATGCTTCCTGCAATCAAAGAACAATAATTTAGTCAAAAACTTCAACAGAACATTCAAAAGTTATTATTTTTCAGACAAGAATATATTTCCTTGATTTTAGAAAGAAAATCAACAGTTTATAGTCATTAAGAATACAGATATTCCACAGAACAGAGATATTATGCATAACATGATCAATTGATTCACCAATTTCTCTAGCAATTTGATATCATGTTTTTAGTCATAACTAGGATGAATTGTATTTCTTCTTATCTTCCTTCCTACACATACCTGTAGAATGTCGAATACTCTTGCTGCTATATACTTTTGATGAGATGCAGCACCCTTTTGCTGTAGTTTATCGGGATGTAAGCAAAGCAAGGCTTTCTGATAAGCTCTCTTTATTCCACTTCCTTCAATTATATCAACCAGAGGCACAGGTTTCCATCCACTCCCGGACCAAAGAACCTTATAGAATAATAAGAATTTGCAGATACAAGAATACAAAGACAGTTTAGCATATGATACTTTTTTCCCGGAGTTCATGTAAGACTAAGAATTACAATTTTGGTGATCTTACCAATTGTAATGTTGACAGAAGTGAGCGGATATTTCCTTTTCTCCCATTAGACCATTGTTGAATTTGAGCATCTAAACCCTGTTTCAAAAGTAGTGAAAGAAAAATGAAAATTGGAACTCACAAGTACAAAAGAACATTATATTTGAAAAATCTTTACTTTGATGTTTTCAGAATCTCCTTCAGTTTGTAGATCTTTGTCTGGACCAAGAGTCAGTTCTTCTACCTGTTATCATTCAAAAGAGGAGCTGAACACAAGATATCCAAATATTATAAATCAAGAATGGAAAAAAAAAATAAAAAAAACATACCAGGAAATGTCCTTGAAAAGAATCATCCTTTCCAACTTTAGGTTTATGATTATTGGGAAGTGAATCTGAGAAAACCAGAAGCTTCTCTAAGAAAACATTTTTGAATAAAATACAGTGTTAGAAGATAGGAAGTAAAACAAAGACAACGGACCAGAAAAACACGGAGCGCTCCTGTCATTTGTAAATAGAGTACTAGTTTTAGGAACTGAACTCTTTGTGTGAGCATGTTGTTTATCTGCTTTAAGGCTATGATCCCCCTGCAAGATAAGTGCATGGTATAATTTAAGTATTGGTATGTGCAAGTATACGAGCTACAAAAATAGTTATAAATATGTAGAATATGAACTACCTTGCCAGAGGCATTTGGCGTGTCTTTTGTATTGGATGCATGAACTTTTTCTTCTATGTTGGTGGCATTTCTAGTCTCATTTTGTGTCCCATTGATATCTACGCTTTTCCATCTAGAGCTCTGACTTGGGATCTCAGAATTAGTCCTAGGATTAGCAGAAGTATCCTGGTTGAAGATCTTCACAAATTCTCTGACTTTCCCTTTAGCTGCATTTTTCCCCAAGCTAGCGTTGGTTCCTTCTGCTTTATTGGAGTTGCTTCTTTCAGAATTTGTTTTCTTCCCTCTACTACTAACTTTGGAATCTTCATTAACTGCAGTCGAAATTTTGGCTTTGTTTTCTTCTCCATCAAATGTACTCCCTAAACATGTAATTTAAAGTTGGAATAAGATATTGTACATACAAATCAGATGCTTATTACATACATCTTACAAATTTACCTTGTTCTTGTTTTTCATCATTGAAAAGTGCTTTCAGAGGCTTCTGCTCAGGCTTTTGAGTTACTTTCTCAGTTTTCTCACATAAATCTACCTCATGCTTGGAATGGGATTTCTCATCTGTGTTTCTTTCTGACATAGCCTCGCCATTCGGAGTGAGATGTTGAGAACTTCTTAGGTTGTCTGATTCTGATATTTCTGAATCTGTCCCCTTGACTTTATTCTTAGATTTCATCTTAATTTCCTTACTTCTTTCTTCATGTTTCTTTCCTCCTTCTACTTTGTCTTCCACTTCTGATGAATCCCTATAAGTACTGTCACAATGAATTCTTCCATTTGAACTGGAGCATCTCTCCATTCTGCTCCTGTATTTAGATCTCAACTTGTTACTCTCCAAGACAGGCATCAATAACGGCACTCCTTTGCCAGCCCATTTGTATATAGAGAAGTGAAATTGGAAACTGTTCTTTGATGCATCAGCAATTTGTGAACTGTTACTCAACCTTTCTCCTTCCTCTTTCTCTACAGATTTTGTTTCATATGTCAACTGCTCACTACTAACAGAAACCTTATGTGATAAGGGACTTCGACGATACAAGGATTCATCTTTTCTTGCCTCCTCAGATAAATCCATTGTTTGGCTTGAAAATCTTGATAGAGAAACATTTGAAGTAGGTGAATGGCTGCCCCCATTGGCAATCCCATCTTTACTCTTATTATAAAGACTGCAATTTGCAGACCCGAAAATAGGAAAGTCCATTGCTTTGGTTAATTTTGCAGGAAGGCTACAACATTCATAATTACTCAAGTGAGCACTTAGATTATTAACAAAAAGGCTTTGAAAATTGAAAAAGAAACAGGCAAAGGAAGAAATAATATATATACATATATATATATATATATATATGAAATGAACATGTCAAAATTCAGCAAACCATTTGCAAATGAACTAAATTGAAAGGGATGCAAAAGGAAACGACAGTACCTAAATTGAGCAGGAACCGAGGTGCTAAAAGGCTCAGCCTTGGGAGGCAGTGGTCTAGCAGGACTTAGAATCCTAGAAACAGGGCTAGAACCAAAAACATCCTTACTCATCCTAGGTGAAGTATATGATCTTGAATCATCACGCCTGAATATATCGCCAAAGAAATCATCGTTCTGATGGGACCTTCTGCTGGCATTTTCTGACCCAAAAACTGGGTTTTCTTCGAATCCAGACCAAGGTTTTTCTGGGTAAACTGAATCCTGATGATCGGACTCCATGGGTTCACAGAAACTGTGTCTCATTCTCATTTCTTGCATCGAAAACCGCCTCGGCGGACCACCAAAGACATCGCTGAAATCCATGTCTAAGTCTTCGTTCGTCGATTTTGGGGAGTTCCCGTATTGGCCGTAAGGACTCTGTCCCAACAGAACATCCTCTCCTCTCCGAGCAAAACTCTCCATCTCTACTAAGACCGTATATATATATATATATATATGTATAGCATTCAAAAGTAGCACAATTTGGCGGGAAATATGTGTTAATTTCCCTACTGTTGTGGCATAACCCTGTTCATTTTAAGCTGCAAATGACAAGTTAAATGCAGTTTGGAAACCAAAAAAAAACTAAGAAAGAACGAAATTTTGAAGAACATAAATTTCTTGAAAGTGAACTAACACTAAGTACAAGCAAGTGTTTTTCAGTTCTCGAAAAACTTGTAAAAAAGAAGAATTATAAAGATGTGGCCTTTTTAATGGACAAGAGAAATCGTTGCATGAAGGGAAATTTTTTTTCTGATAATGATAGCCATTACCCACAATGATGAAGAAGAAATTAGGGGAACAAGACAGAACAGAAGTGGGGTAAATGGGAGATAACTGTGAAACTGAAACCACATATGAGATTGAGAGGATACTGGATAAGAGTAGGGAAAAATATTCAGGCGACAAATCAGAAGATTGTGATTACATAATTGGCCTAAATACAATGTCTGCTTTTTTTTGGATTTATGTTTAATTTCTAATGGCGCCTGTTTTCTCTCAGAATTTTTGTGATTGATTTCAAGAACTGTCCAAATATTGAAGGACCACTGGGTTGAAACATGTGAAGGGAGTTAAAAAGAAGACCATCATAGTTTCTAACAAGTTTTGTCTGATTGAATGCAAAATATACCCACCTTACCTTATCCATGATGTGATTTTCTCTTTCTTCTTTTAATAATTTTCAGGTTGTTGTAAAGTTAACATTAATTGAGGTTAAAGTTTTAACTCATTGGTCTTTTTATAAAAAATTGACACAAATTCACTGTTTTAATTAATTTAGATTTTGTCTAAATTGTACTTATAGAGTCCACAAAAATATCTCACCTTAGCTCAATTTGCCATCATAGCGTCTAATGCTTATAAAGTCTAACTCTTAGTAAGACTCGCCAAGCAAGGGAAGGCCTCACCTAGGTCTAAATTTTGTCCATAGAGTCTAAGTCACCCTTACCCTTCCTTGCAAAAGACCTCATCGAGCATGTAAAGTTTAACTCTTACTCAATCACACCCTTACTCGAGGAAGAGTCTTGGCTCAACCTGAATTGTACCGATAGAGTCTAACTTTTACTTAAGGAAGAACCACCCTTTATCAGGGGAATACCAATTGTACTCGTAAAATCTAACTCTTACTTGCCTTACTCTTACTCAAAGAAGAGCCACTTTTATCAAAAAAATACCTTACCTTGACTCGGCCTAGATTGTGTCTTACTTGGCCTCACCCTTCCTCGAAGAAGAGGCATCCTTAGTCAAAGAATATCTCACTTTGAACTCATAAAGTCCGACTCTTACTTGGCCTCACTTGCCCAAAGACGACACCGCCACCTCTATCATGAAGCATAATGTTTCCCTAATCCTTCAAACAAGCAGGCAGATGAAGGAAGTAAAAAGTTGAACAGAGTTTTGGTCCATTGGTTTTGGATGCTGGGCAGTAGGTTACACAGCCGCCCACGGCACCTGAAAACCTGCCCAACTGGTCTGTAAAACGCGGTCCCATAGTTAAGAACTTTGCCCAAGGAAGTAAACCTAGCCTTGCCTTTGTGTGGTTGAGATTAATGTAAGACATAATAAACCAACGAATTGTTGGAACTCAGAAACAAATACATACACCACAGAACTGTCGCACTCAAAGTTCGGTACTTCACCAAATTTCTAAAAAGATTGATTCTTTGACTGCCGGTTAAGAAACTTCCAATGGTGAATTCAGAAGGTACAGATTACAGAACTTGGGATATCTGCAGAAGTTACAGTCCTCATAATCATTCTATAAAATCAACAAAAATTGATATTCTTGACTATTATAAAGAATGGGGGTCGTTGAGGATTATAAAGGGGTGCTCTTTTTTTTCGCTTTCTAAATGATGGTCTGCTATGGATGCTTCAGTTCTGCAGATTAAACATTGTGACCATTGGAACCGAGCAGTTTGTCTTCTTCGCCAGGAATGTCGATCATTGAGAGCTGAATATTTGACTTTGATGTCATTTTATTCCATTCATTTTCCACTCGAAAGAATACCCACTGGAAACGACGGATTATCTCCAAAGCAGTTATTGCAAACACAGTGAGGTAGTTATGGCGAAGATGGGCAGATAGCTTGTAGGTCCATGTGCATCTCAGGATCAGATTGCTTCCAATTACCCAGAAGTAAACCTGTGGGATAGCAAGAGAGTATATAACATTTTTGCCCAAGAAATTATATACCTCGTCCAACTTTTCATGAAGAACTCAAAAAAAAGGAAAACATCTCCAGTGTCATGGTAGTGTAAGCCTTACCCATTTTCGACCATAAAAGATGTGAGAGAAGGGATGCGATTTGTTGAACTTGAAAATCCGAGTGAAACAGCTGCAAGAGAATTAGGAAGAAAGTCAATTCTAAGTGAATCACTAGGCTAAAGAGGGATAGTAGTGGCTCTGCATATTTCCTAATGTATATCCCTGTTGCACTAAGTCAAAATCAAACAGAGAATCCTTACATACCTCAAGTCCCAATCCCGTGTTACATCCCAGTAAAATGAATACAAAGAGTTCAAAACAGCCGAAAGAAGCCACAGAGGTCGATAAACGTTCAGCCACTTATCCGAGAGGATATGATACTTGAGGGCTGAAAGGAAGATGACAGGTACAGCCGTGGAGTACTTTAAGGCTGAAAACACAAATAAACAAATTAAAGGTTATAGAGCTTCGATATTTAGAGCTGAGAAGAGTTTATCAAAATGATAATGGCAGTACAATAACAACAGCAAGCTGCACTCTGCTTAATGCATTTCAGGACGACATAAAAGCAAAGGAATTTACCATTCAATAAGGATGTCTTTTCCTTAGTATCCTTATACTGCCGAAGACATTGAAAAAGACGAAACACGTAAGGTAGAACAAGAACAATAGGAATTGCAATAGAGTGACTGCCACAAATAGAATCAGCTTCAAACCATGCAATTGTTGCGACCTACATAAATGACATACTATCCTGAGAAAAGAAGAGGGATAGAATATATAGATAGAACATGGTAAATAAAAGGAAGAATTTGAAATTTAGTGGTTAGTCAAGTGGCGATGATAACATTAAGTTAGTGCCAGATTGCTTCTTATATCAATCACCATACTAACACTAAAAGAAAAATTCTACCAACATTCATGACAATGGATACATGACGTATCTTGCTGAGACTTTTAAGGAGGAACAATTATTCAAAAATTTCCCATTCTTATATAGAATAACTGTAGTTTAGACTTGATTGATCAACATTCCTACTATCAGTAAAAGATGTAAAAAGTGCATAGTACAGAAACTAATGGTTGGATGGGGATTTATAATGACTAATAAAATGAACATCTATATGTAAGAATAAGATTTCTAAGGGCAAGGAGAAGGAACAAAGATGATTAAAAAAGGTATAAACTTACTTGTCGATGAACCATCCGACACACTGACCTTTCCAAATCTGAAAATACCTGCAAAAAACTAAAAGTAAGAAGCAGCACAAGCAATATTAAAAAAAAAAAAGGTTAATTAAGAGGTATCCAAACGCTTAATTTTGATTACAGATAAAGTTGACAATTTTGGGAACATTCAGTGCAACAAAAACATAAGTCAACTACATATGTCAAAGAACCTTCTTCAGGAAATAAAAAGATCAAAACCCTGATCATCATAAAAGCGTAGCACACACTCACTTTGAGAAATAAATTTTGGTCAAAATCAGTGCCTATTAATATTTTCCATTCAAATCAAGGATTAATAGAATTAAATGCATACCTTAGACATTGAAGTTAATATATCTGCCAAGAAGAAGTCAGCAAATGATATTGCCTGTATGCAAAAATACAAAGTAAGAGTAAGTGAATTAGAAATTACAATGCAAGTATCAAATAAGCAGTAAAGATATATGCATGCAAATTACTTCCCTTATGTTATCTAAAACATGTCTCAAAGCAGCATAGCTTTGAACAAATCAGTACCTTCAGCCAGTCCAAATTTGGATAGCTTTTCTAATCCACCCTCTTTTATAAACATAACCAAACAAAGTCAATATAAACGAACGACAAATTCAGTAACTTGCCTGTAGTGGAAAAACAATCCTCCATAGCGTCCTCAAAAGAAAATAGCGGGATGACAAGAAGAATATATCAAAAGGAAAAATCAGGGCCAATGCAAAAGCAGCATACAAAAGTACCTGCAGTGAACATATGTATATTTGAATTGAATTGGCATGAGCAAGTAAAAAACCCCTTTATGCAAGCCGATAACAAATTTTTCAGAGAAGAAGCATCTATTACACAGGTTGGGATGCAGCTAATGCCACTTCTCCATGAGAATAAAGATACAGATACGCGGTCATGCTAGTTGGGACAATGATTGTCAACCATGTGGCACACTGCAAAGATATCAAGTAATAAACAGACCATATCAGTATGCCATGTAAATTGGTCCTTGAACCCAAAAGAAATAGCTATCTTTGACCCAAAAATAGTTAAAATTGAGCCTTGTCCAGTATAATGCAACTTGGTAACACTACACTCAATAACGTAGAGAATGAGAATCATCTCTTGAATCTGAAGTAAGCATTTACTCTAACTGAATTTTAGCAATAGGTTCAGAAAATGTATAATCCCCCCCTCCCCCCCAAACCCCAAAAATAATTTGACTGTATCTTCACCTTCCATATTTCTCTATGAGTAAGATGGTTCTGATCGAGGTCAAATATTTTTGAATAACTGACACTACCCTGTGCAAAAACCCAAAGATTGGCTCCCCATAGCCAAATTGTCATAGTCTGCAATATGCAAACATAAAAGAGCATCAATCAATAGTGATATTAGATATTAAATTTACAGCTCAGATAAAGAACTTTACTAACCACAAGTAGAAGAGGGTTGTAATACAGAAAAGCCTCATATAAAAACAAATCCCGCAGGTCTGCACTCATTCTCATCACTGAATCCCATCCAATCTACGTCAGAAAAATGAATCCATCACAGACTTAAAGCTTAATCACAGTAACAGGAAAAGGGGGAAAAATAACAGTTGAAGGGATAACCCAGAAAAACAGTAAACCATACCTTACAGGAAATGAATCCCCAGATAAAAAACAATAATACCTGAAAACCAGCCTTGATTAGACTTCCAGAAGGATACACAAATAAAATCCAGGACTACACCAACCATTAGAGTTCAAGGTAAACAAATAAAGGAAAAATAATAGAACCAATAAGTGATGAGTAATTATTGGATTTCAAATTTATAAAGAAAACTTGTGAAGGAAAAGTTAAATTCTCTACTGTATTGATCCATAGACCCGCCTTCTAATCTGATATAGAAACTCCAAACAGATACAGGAATTCATATGCCAAATAATTGGTGGTCATCGGAGGCCAAAATACTGATCTTTGGTCAAGTGACCTTGAAGGGCACTTTGACCCAATCTAAGATTGTCATACTCGCACCTTCCCACAACATTGATCAAGCGTATTATAACCCTTAAGACACAATTGCTTAATTAAGATATTAAATTTTTTTAAGAAAAAACCACTTGCAAAATTCTGTAGTACCTTGAATCTCCATAGCAGAACAGGTGAGGGCAATATTGCAGCTGTAGTCAACGGGGTAGTGACACCCTTCATTTCATTGGACTCTGAAAGCAAGATATCTCCTTCAGCACTAGGCACTACCTCACTTGCACCTGTATATGTCAATAGACTTCTCTTAATAGTGCAGTGAAGTGAATTCATAAAGAAAGCAAAATTGCTTGGTGATAATAGAATAAACTCCATAATGAAACACTCTCTTCTCACCAAGATCAAAAACAACTGGTCGACTACCAGATTTCCTTAAGTGCGGACTGTTTGAAGCAGAAACAAGACCTCCAAACATAGATGGAGGCAAAGGATAGAATATTTTTACTCTTTCCTGTGTATATTTAGTACCTGAAACCAGATGAATATATGATATTTGATGAGAATTGCGAGAAATGAACCAAAAAAAGACATAAAAGAAACCAGTTGCAGCATAGAATATAAGCAAGTACAGGTTTTTAAACCTTTAATGAGAAAATCTATCATTTTCATTATAAGTTCATGTTTGAGGTTTGCTCATTCAATATTAAGAATAGCGCAGGATGCAACTAAAGTACAATTTTTCATAGCCAATGTTCCATTTGATTTCAATCCACACAAATCAACCACTGATATACCCTTATTCTCCTTATAGATAAGACAAGATCGAGGGAACTGATACCCCATTCCTAATCCAGCCAGCTTCTAATTAACTGAGCTATTTCTGATTCATAACCTATACAATCTATCTGAAGTAATAAATCCAAATATTGTAAGTACTGCAACCAACAGTAGTGCATGCGAAAATTGTATCTTGCTAACAGTTTCACATTTTACTGACGGAAAACATTTCCCGTCCAATAAAGGGAACCTGAAGCGAATTCACATGATTATCAGTCTAAAAAGACCAGAGACACATAAAACTGATAAAACAAGTTTAGTAGAACCAGTAATCAAATAATCTACGAGATGATGCCGAATGATATTGAAAATGAGAAATTAACCAACAACTCGGAAAAGATCAAAGCATACAAATAAAAACAACAATAATAACAACAATTTCCAACCAAATTCAAAAGAAAGAATTCACAATGTAGGATAAAAAGTAACAGGGAGTAAATCTGCTTACCGGATTCGATACAGAAATTATTCACTAAATCCGGGGAAAATGTCAGTAATCTGAAGAATTTTTATGGTGATTTCATCATCCAGAGAGAGAGACAGAAAAGATGGATGGAGAGAGAGAGGGAAAAAAGCAAGATCCAATTTTTGTTGAACGTCAAAATTGTAAAACAGAATAAAAAAGAGTGTATCTTTGTAAATACGGAAATAGTGTATGGTGCGGTGAGTCTGGATCACGCGAGTGTGGGAAATTAGGGTGTGTTCTAAGGAATTTCCGGTGACTCCTAAACGTTATTTTACATTTCTTTATTTTTTATTTTTTGTCGGGTTAAGGTTAATTAAGTATTTTTAATATAATTAGGCGGTAATTTATATAAAATTATTATTCATTTAATTTCTTTTACATTTTTTATGAGAGCTGAAAAAAAAAAGGAAACTCGCGATTTTTCTTAGCCCCTTCTTAATCCTCGCCGTAGTCTACTTTTCTTCCCGATCGCCTCCCTTCTCTCCGACATCAGAATTTTTTCACTCACCTTCGTTACCTCGGCCAGTTCATCTTCTCGGCTTTGGAGTTTCCATTTCTCATTTTTCCGCTTCTGTGAACTGAATATATGGTTTCGGGAATGAGCTAATGGCAGTCTTCTGTCGCATGCAACTGAGTTTGCAAAATATGGTCCTTGTAAGTTTCAGTGATATTCTTCATATCTTTTTTCCTGTTAAACCACTGGAGGTATCATATCATTTGTGAATCTTGAATCCTTTTTATGTGGGCTATTGCGATTCTTTGTTATGTAATATATATTTATATATATGCCTGGATTGAGTGTACAAGAAGTGAAGAAAATTTTCAATTGGGAGAATTTTAGGTTTTGATTTCTTGTAATTTTGTTAGTGTTCTGATTATTGCAAGTATAAGGTATAGAAGAAAAGGTGGTTTGTTTGTAACTTTGTCGAACTGTTATCTGATCATTTGATTTCTTCCTGTAATTTCGATCTGTAGGAGAAGCACAAAACATCATATGTTCTGCCTACTTTTCTTCTCTCATGATTATTTATTGTATGGGTTGTAATTATTTATTTTAATGTTTTGAAAGTATGGCATGTTAAGAGTGATAATTGATGCAAAAATTAGATAGTTTGTCAAGTGTTCTAAATCTCAATATCATTGTTTGGTACAATAGCCATAAATATATTTGTCATTAAGATTTTCAGGGGAACATTTTGTATAGAAATATGTATGGTATAACATCATATCATGATTTCTGGTGTTTGTTTAGGTGCATCTTGTAGTGGTTTAGATGTCATTTGGAAGAACTGATTAAATTTTTTAGATATTAAATTTGTTATTTGATTTCTTTGAATAGTTGACAATTATGTCTTTCTGTGCATCTTATGTAGGTTATGACCAACTCCTGTTGGAGAAATTATTGAACAACCATGATTCACCATTTGAGACCGTGAGGCGTGACTCTTAACAATATAAAATTAGAACATGAATACGTTGTTGTCTAAAATGGGTTTCAGGAATTTTAAGCCACTTTGGTCTCGAAATATGATACTGGAAGGTACGATTAGTTTCTACAGATTTCATAGCTCAAAATCTGGAGTGGTGGATCTTAAGAAGTTAAGACCAATGATTTTAAAGAGAATTGAAGAACGGGCTAAGAAGTATCCAATCAAAGAAATGATTCCTGTTGCCCATGAGGTCCTCAAGGCTCGAAGTATTCTTTACCAAGGTGTCTCCATTCTGCTTCAACACTTTCCTGTAATGTCATGCAGGTGAATTCATTCCTTCCGTTTGAGTTTTCCATGTACCTCTACTGTTATTTGTAACATTTTACTTCAAACAATGCAATTGGGACAGGCATACAGGATTCGCATTTCAAACATTTATATGTTGTGCATGAGTGAACAGATGAGGAGAAGTTTAATTGATGATTAATTAGCTATAAAGTTTTGAATTTTTTTTTTCCTTTTTTTTAAGCATAAGCTGCAGAATGGAAATCTAACCATGGCTATTTCTCAAAATCTTTTAGTGGTACAACATGGCTTCTAGAAATTTATTACATCTTTTCTCCCCCATTTACCATATTTTATTTGTCAAACCAGGCACCAAAAATCTCGAGTAGAAGTAGGTTATTTTTGTTGGATTTAATCTTTAACTATCATTGCAGGTACTGTCCTGAAGCATATATTGGAGATAAGGGTCATCTTATTCGAACTTGTGGTGGTTTCAGGCGTCGCCAAAAGGTTCATGTTCACGAGTGGAGTAAGGGGAACTTGTCTGACATACTAGTCCCTGTAGAAACGTATCATCTGCATAATATGTTTCAGAATGAAATTAAACACGATGAAAGATTTGATTATGATCGTGTTCCAGCAGTTCTTGAGTTATGCATGCAGGCAGGGGTTGATCCAGGTGATCAAATTCTACATTCAAGAAGTTTTGGCTTGAATGGTGTTGATGATTCTGTTGCTGGAGCTCAGTCAGCATCAAATCATGATACAAGGATAATTGCGGTTGATACTTTGATGGCCTGGGAGAAACTTAGGTCTGGGATACAGAAGTTGTTGTTGGTTTATCCTGCAAAAGTCTGCAAGGATTGTTCAGAAGTTCATGTGGGGCCATCCGGGCACAAAGCTCGGCTTTGTGGGGTATTTAAGTATCAAAGATGGCTTGGAACTCACTTCTGGAGGAAGGCAAATGTTGATGATTTGGTCCCTCCAAAAATAATATGGCACCGGCGTCATCAAGATCCTCCAGTACTTTTGGATGAGGGACGAAACTATTATGGTCATGCTCCAGCTGTGGTGGATCTGTGCACAAGAGCTGGTGCAGTTGCACCATCCAAATACCATTGTTTGATGAAAGTGGATGGATTATCGACTCCTACTTAAATTCAAGCTCGCTTTGTGTCATGCTTGCATTCTTGCTCAAATTGGACTTTCCCGATGCTTATTGTGGTACTTTCACATTTCTGGAGTTGTTTCATTTTTTGTGTTGCTTCAGAACTTTATCATCTTGACATCGATAGATCATCACTCCGGTAGTTTGCAATCATGAGTACCTTGAAATAAAAACCTGAATTGGAAAATCATATTTTGGAAATCCTGTCATTCTTGTCCCATATGAGTTTATTTCATACATCTAAAACATGTAAGTCTCCATTAGGAAATATAAGATGCCTTAGGTATTCATTGTTAACTAAATACATCCCTTTTTACAACAAAGACTGTTGTTAAGTAATTAACCATAGATGATGCCAAGTTCATAGCCTGCACAGTTAGGTCGTGACAGATTTACCTATCCATCCTTGTGTAGTTCCAGACTCCCAATACTTTTACCTCACGTGAGCATTTGCTTGTAGGCTAATTGAAAGCATGGGGGAGCAAAATGCATTTATTATATAGAAATCTATGTATGTGAGGTCAAAATTTTTGGTTCCTTAGTGGTATGGAAATAGTTATTTGTTGTTTCATTATATTGTAGGAGTTCATATTCAGGACAGTTTCACTTGTGATCAAATTACATTTGTCTTTGCAAGAGGAGAATCAGGAGGAGGATGAACGAAGTTTCTTGGTATGTTTCCTGCTACTGGCTGGGAGCATCAGCTTGTCGTCCTCAGTTTTAACTGATCCTTGTGTTTGCGTGAGGATGATCCGACCAGTGGGAGCATGGTTTTTGTGCAGAAGCTATGGCATCAAGAGTGTGAGTTCTTGAACTATTTTGGACGTAATGTAAAGACTGCATGATTCTCTAAGCTTTTCTTCACACCCTTTCTATGTTTAAGTTCAGTTAGTTCACAAATTCCTGCTCATGTAAAAGGAAATTACATTAAAATGTATTTCAATTCTTGATACATTTACAGATTCTTGATCATTATAGTGAAAATTTTTAATGAAAATTCTAACTAACCATTCAAGAATGCAATTCATATGAAAAACCCCTCTCTCTCTAGGTAAAGAAAGCATTAAAAAAATGGCAGGCAAGAGTGGGGAAAAAAATTTGAGGCAGGGAATTGAAAACCAAAGTTTGAATCACCACGAAAAATGAGAGTAGCAGTAGAGATATTGGCTTCTAGATTATTCTACATTGATATGAAAGATGATGCCACGGTTGCAGACTTAAAAAGGAAGATTGGAGAACAAGAAAAGCTTCCTTTTGATCGACTCATTTTGTTACTACACCATAGCAATGGGATAAGTACTATAATGACCAGAGAGGAAGATTACCTTAAACACTACGGTGTCAGCGATGGCTCCCTCGTCTACCTCTTTTTCAATGACCCTGCCGAAAATGCCGATGATTCTGTTATTGTATCTTCTGATGATGATTCTGTTATTGTACTTTCTTCTGATGATGATGATTCTTCCTATCTTTCTTTACCCTAATCGCCCAATGGAATATTGTTAAATCATGATAATGAACTTTAGCCATTTCCCTTGTTTTCAAGTGTTGCTTCTGTTAGTGGAAACATTATTGCAATTATTACTACTTTCTCTACATGGTCAATTCTGTCATGATTTTTCGTTTGCTATGGAGAAGAACTTCCAACAGAGATCTACAGATCTTACTTCGTTCAGAAGAAATATACAAAAAAGAAATGATCTTTTTCTTTTCTAAAAAGAATTCATTCACAATAAAGTGCATATATTTATTCACATCTTTAAAGAATAAAATTTTAAAATAAAGAAAACCATATCAACTTCTATCCACATATGTCAACCACAATATATATATATATATATACACACACACACACACACACATATATATATATATATATATATGCACTTGCAAATGTTGTCCAGAGAAGTTGCATCAAGAATCTGCAAAACTTAGTGAAATATCACATCTTTACTCAGTGAATGAACTTCAGAAAGGCATCTCTGGTGGACACATTTCAGGTAAAAAATTCATTAAGGCTGGAAAGATAAAGAGTACAACTTCATAGAGGATGAAAAAAGACAATCATAAATTTCTGCAATCAAAATTGGTAACTGGAAGAACTTTAAGGCAAAGAAAAAAAACAAAGAAAGAAAAAGAATGAGCAAAATAGTAGCAAGTAAAAAGTCATCAGGAATTATGAGTAACTTGTTATTTCCAGTACAATAGAACCTGTATGGCAGAAGTAGTAACAAGAAACAGAAAATTCTCCTATATCTGGCAATGACAGCAAGATTTGCAACGGATACTACCAATCGGAACCAAAAGGGAATGGATCAAGAGCATCTTGCTTCCCATCAACGTAGAACTCGACTACTGCTCTCATTCTTGAAAGTTTATCAGGGTGGTAATTTACATGAACAATGACAGGCTTGAGTTTCTTCAGTGTAGGATCTTTCCTTACGGTCTTGAAAAGAACCTTACTATTCATGAAAAGATAGAAATCAAGGGTTCTCTTTGAAGCATGAAGCCCAACATAACCTGGATGGGAAGGGTAGAACAGTTCTTCATTGAACACAGCTTGATCCCATGACTTTGGTTCTCGAGAAAGCCTACCAGCAACCCTATCTAAGAGCTCAATAGCAGGAATGGTAGGCCTAATATAGAAGAAACCAGAATTATAAACCCAAATTCTCATCGTATGAGCATAACGTGCCCAACCCATAGCAGGTTCATCAAAAACATCATTATATCCATAGGCTGTCATATTGTCATGACCATCTGTCATGGACTCGACATCTGAATCTTTCTGCAGATAATTAAATGGATTTTGCAAGTAAACTATATCAACATCGGAAAGAAGAACACTGTAGCCCAGTTGCAAAAATTCTCTCAAGATTCTGAACTTCAAACCTGAAACTACATGATTACCCCCTGTTTTTCCAATTGAATCAACAATTTCATCAGGATCCCTCTTGTACACTGGAACCTCATTCGACTTGCAATAGTCAACAATAGCATCATCCAATGCCACAACCAGATAATTTTTTATACCTACCTTCTTAATGCTATTAAACCATACCTCCAACATGGATTTTACATTTGAATTGGCAACTGCAACTATAATTTCCTTATTGACAGCAACATCCTCCAAGATCTTTGCCAATCTTGGATTGACAGATTCATCTGGAAGCAGGGTTGGGTTAGTCCTCAAGGCCTTAACAGTTCCAAAAGGTCCAGCTTTCTGTGGTTCACCCACTGCCATGGACTGCTTCTGAGCATCATGATGACCTTTCTCCCTATCAGCAAGCTGTAGTTTTTCATTCAGCTCCCTCACTTGTCTCTTCAACTCAGCGTTCTTCTCTGTCAAATGCCCAATGTCTGATTTTAACTTGTCTACCCATTCCTTAGACTCACAAGATGATGAATCAACAACCTATGAATCAAAACAACTAAACTTAGCCTCACCATTCAAAAAGATCAAGAATTTGATAGCATAAGTATCAAAACATGGGCAATTTAGATTCACATTTTACATATAGTCCGAGAAAAAAAAAAAATGGTACTTTGACCAAATCCCTAGTAACATCAACAACATAAGCCCCATAATTGTGACCTTTAACCACTTAACATCAGTCTATAAGCAGTTTATCAGCTGCAACACAGAGACAAAAAAAGGCAAATAACACTTTCGAAGTTCCAGTTAATTAATTACATTGGGTTTTAAAAATTTAAAGTCAAAAAATAAATAAATTAAAGAAGTGATTTGCCCACAGATAGGTCAGGTCGTACCTGGAGAGCAGATTTCTGAGAAGCGCGATCTTTGGTTTGTGGGACTGGGGTGAAGAATCCATTCGGAAACAAGAAAGCAAAAACACAACCCAGAAGAACCCCGATGGCAACCGCTACTGCAATTCTCGATCCGCGAAAAGATTGAGTGCTCTTCTCTTTACGACCGGCCATTTCAAGAAGATATCATCAAAACATGAAAGAGAAGAGTACAGATTCTTTAGTCCCTTTTTCAATAATCTAAAGAAGCAGCAAAGAGCAGAGAGCACTCCAGGTATAAACAAATTTTCCTTTTCTCTGAAGCAGGACAGATCTCTTTCCTTCTTGTGGGGGTTGTTGAATTTCTCTTTTTTTGGGTTCTTTCTTCGTACCGTTTGGTGCAAAATGACACCCTTAACTGATGACGACAAAATATTGTACCTTCTCTCCATTTTTTTTTTTTTTTTTGTCAATTTATAAAATTTCTACATTTTTTAAAATATATATAAATTACTGTAAGATCGTACCGTAATTATAGACCTAATAAAACTTAAATTGTATAACTTTACACTTAAATCCCAAAAGAGGGTTTGCTAATTTTTGAATGACAGAACTGATCCACGCTGCCAACTAAGATGAAGTAATGCGCAGACAAGTCTTACCTAACTCAGTTGACTATTAGTATTATTTTTGTTATTATTATTATTATATTTTCTTTCTATAAAATATATTGAAAAACACCGATCATGAACTTGGTACCCTTCTCTGATTTTCTCTACTATAGTTGTTTTGATTTTCAGACAATTTTCTAGTCATACTGTTATGACCAATTGAAATATATATATATATATATATATATATATATATATATATATTCAAATTCGCCCTTCCAAAGTCTTTAATTCGAACTCGAACTCCTATATAACATTCATAATAAGAGTTATATCAAAAGTTTCGTATAACATTCATAAAAATTGAACAAATCATGCAAGGTGGTGGAAATTTTTTCAAGAAAAAGATTTCAGATTGCCACTGAACTGTCAACAAGGATAAGATTAACAACAAGAAGCTTATTCTATAGCTTGATTCATTTTTCCATTCCTTTCCCTACGTATTTCAACAGCTAAAAAGAAAATGCCAAATCATTATGTACAACAAAAGTGATATAGAATGGCATCAGTTTTGCATCCAAAACAACTTCCACCAAACCATTCCCTGCAATCCCCACCCCAACTGAACCTTTCCATGTGACACCAAAGATTGCCAAAATACTCTTCTTCAAGTTACTGGAAATAGGACTAGATTTCATTTGCTGGTGTCTTTTTCCTGCATGATCATCACCTATTTCTTTGTCAGATACTTGCAAGAGAATATATATATATATATATATATATATATATAGGAGAGAGAGAGAGAGAGATTCATACATTATTATCACTTGTAATGTATGAGACGACAACAGTAATGTCATCGAGCTTCCCACCATAGTAACGTATCCCAGCATCTTGAGCTGCAGATGAGAAAGGTGTCTGTCGGTTTCTATCTTGTGCTCGTTGTCGTGCCAATGCTGCTAGCTTCTGAGCAGTCACTTGAGGCCCTAATCCAGCTCTAACAGCATGAACCACCACAGCTGTAATATCATTGCTATACAAATTGTCAAAGAGCCCATCAGTACCAGCAACTATGACATCTCCTGGAGCAACAGGGACTGTAAAGGTCTAAAAAGGAAGGAAAAACTGGTAACAGTCAGTTCCCTTGGCATAGATAGTTCACACCAATTCAATATCAGATCATAAAAATGCTAGGAACTACAGGTAGGTATAAGGCATCTGAATATACACAAAACACTTAAGACATCTGTTCCAAGTTAAGGTCAGATTATGCTTGGTCAGAGACCTTTCTGATTAAAATAGGATGAAATTATTACATAGATTTACCTGTCCTGAGCTAGGTAAATCACCAGAATTACCACTTTCCAGTTGATAGGTGAAATTGAAATCATGCTGCTGTACTGGAGATCTGAAAACAGTGCATCCATCTCTAACAACCATAAATCCACTGTCACCTAGATTGATGGCATGTAGGCCCTGTATGCAATTTGAGAGTCATATTATAAACTTATAAGCATACACACCCAATGCCTTGGAAAGAAACTGTGACAATATTGTGATACGAGGAAATGCAATCTCGAGCAGTTCAACAAAGTTAAGCCTTAATCATGCATAAGTCGTAGACCAGGCTGTACCATAATTATGAGTTAGAGATAGCTAGAGAATGGATAATGTCATGTTTGCATTAAATACCTGATCTGTAAGTGCAACAATACAAGCAGTTGAAGATCCTCTGGCTTTCGTGGTCACATAAGCTTTCTCCAGAACCCTTGCAGGGTCAACAGAACCTTTTGGTTCCTCTCGTATTGCTGATACTGAATTAGACATAAGTTCACGTGCATACTTCCCTGAATCAACACCAAACTCAGCCCATCCACCGACACCATCAGCCACACCAATTGCTTGTTCATTTGGACAAATAAAATGTGCATCCTCTCCTCCAGTTTCTTCTTTGTCAGGATGAGGCAGGTAACAAGATCCAGAATTAAGTTTGAGGGTTCTACCAGATGGGATCTTCCTGTAACCAACACCAAACAACCTAAATGAATTGAAAGACATACTTCCAAGATCGTGACGAAATTTTCAATTTCTAGGAATTAGATTAGCTTCACATTTTTAGATTATAAAATGGTCTTACCCCCTTACCCCTCCCCAAAGGCAGGGATGTTTACAAAAACCTAAATAATTTACAATCCAGTTACTTCTGATCTTTAATCAAACAAAAGAATTCAGTGTAACTTTCATATGCTACAAGAACTAGTAACCATAACTGATGAAATATATGCAACAGTTCTATCAGCTACCAAATCAGAGACCAACAAACTTATAAATGACATTCTGATAGCATTATGCCAGAGGAAAAGATTTTACTTTTTCCTCACCCCAACCCTAACCATCTTCTCATTTTATCTAAAGGGTGATGGTGGTGGCTCAGAAAATAAATAGACAGAGAAGCTAAATGAGTATGCATACTCTGATACGGAATCTGCAGAGTCTGAAATCTGTATATCTCGTAATGAGTTATCATAGGACATGTCAGGAGCCGTGCCAGCTGAGTTACTTGCTGGGGATGAGGTGTGAAAACCTTTCAATCCAAATTCAGGACATGAACCAAAAATGCCCTTCCGCTTTGCAACATTATATATGAAATAACCATATGTCACGAAATTGTTGGGCTGTTCTTTGTTATTCAAACTCATGAAGGCTTTTCTACAGTTTTCAGAACTTCTACTAGTGTAAGATGTTGAAGATCCATTTGTGGAGAAAGCAGGTTGGATTCGGAAGGAGGTCAAATTACTAAAAGAACAGTCTGCAATGAACGTTCTGGAACCATAAACTGCCATGGATACTTCCTTTGATCTCACAGGCAAGGAAATTTGAGCAGGCTCCGAAAGCAAACGGTCAATATGATACCCACAGGCCTGCAACGAAGGCCCTGATACAGATGGAAGAGAGATTGCACGCGAAAGTGCCCCAACAAATGAAAGATTCTTTCTCTGATTAGCTAAGTTGAAATCAGTTTGAGCTGCAGCAAGGGTGCTGGGGTGTACAAAACCATGTAAGTCGGTAATGGTTATAGATGGTAGGTCAATCAACAGCTTTGCCTGATTTATCCGATGTTCCAACAAACCTTTTAACTGTTCTTTTTTGCCAGAAATTGATCTCTGGGCACCCTGCCGGAAAGTACTACCAAGTCTAGAGAACTTATTAGATGGCATCTTTGGAATTCCAGAAAAGCAGATTTTCTTGTACCCAGTTATCAGATATAATGGGATCTCCAGCACAGAGGACAAAAGATAATCTCATAACTCTATGTACATGTATCTAAAACTAGGTAGATCAGGTAACCCCTAACCTCCTCTACAGAATGGATCAATGGAATCCAGAAACCTTCCTGAAAGGTGCAAGAGTGTAAAAGGAATAATCAGTAGAACTAATCATGGGTTGTTATTCCAAACTAATTGAAATTCTTCAGAGATTACACTTATACTACAATAAAAAAATGATAACATGTACTAAAATTCATCAAACTGATTAAACAAGAATGTATTTTTTAGACTAAAACATTAACAAACGAGGAAAGGAGGTAAAATCCAAAACAGATTACTATCTGAAAGATCCGACTCCAGCTATCTTAACCCTCCTGGTCTCATTTCAGTGCACACAACATAGCTGGTCAATTCCAATAACCACATCCAAGATGACCAAATCACAGAAAGCACACATAACAAACATGATGTAAACCTTAGCTAAGACTGAAGGCTTATATTGAAAAAGGGGAGAATAGGACAAAAAGATCATACCTTTTATTAAAGAAAAACAACAACCCTAGAAAACAAACCCAGCTGCCTTTCAATATATACAATCCAAAAGCTCCAAACTTTGTAAACAATCTACGAAAAGGGCAAAAAGAATAAAAAAACCCTTTAAAATCTAAGCCAGAAAAATTCCCTGTGATTAGTATTCCTCGGTCAGCTATGCCCTAAGAGAGATTTGGTGGCTCTTCCTAATCTCTATCTGTCATGACTCTATTGTGGCTGTTGGGATTGCCCAAACGGTAAAACTCCAAGAATCTTGGTATAAAGATTTTGAAGGATTGAGTTTTAGCTAACAACACCAACACCACAAGACCAAACCCTACAAATTTACGCCCATATAATTGGGAATTTTGATTTAGATTTATCTCCGCAACAATTTTCTGGGAAAGGAAATTGGGAATTGAATCTTAATTTTTAACACAAAGACGTATGGCACAATATTGTTTAAAACAAAATGAAATATCCATTCAAATAAAATATCAAACGCCCCGCACAAGTAGGGAATATATATTTTAAAAGACCTTAATACCCTGTCGTTGCCAATGGTATTGGTTGTCGTTTTAGATTTCAGTCAGGGTAAATATGACTATTCAATTTGTGAAGTAAAGTGTGTGGTCGGTTCGTGAGTTAACTTTTTTTCTTTTTTCTTTTTTCTAGATACAGACTGTCGGGAGGACAGTTCCTTTGGTCCAATTTTGTTGGATTATGAGTACGGAAAGGGTACAGAAGAAAGAATAAGTCGGTGGATGATAATACACTACTACTTTGGAAAATTAGACTACTTTGCTCGATTTCAAATTCTCTTTTTTATAGGTAAATATATATATATACACATATATATTGAAATGTTATTTACATATATAGATAAATAATATTAATACTAACTATTTTTCTGGTTAATGAAATCTAATATTCGACTAATATAAATTTAGTTCATATTATATTTCATCTTGATTCTTATACGTACATAGTATTTATAATGATGAATGTAAAACCCATAATCTCTTATACATGTTACATGGTATATTCATACCGATGAAGGTAGTACTTATTATTTCGTGTAACATTTCTGATTCCTACATATTTCATAGTATTCATAACGATGAATATATAATTTATAATCTCGTGTAACATTACCCCATTGTTCCAAGACAAGGGCTTTCATATTTGTCTAAAGTCATCATCTTTATGTAGAACAATGAGTGAGTTCTTACAATATAGTTTGGTCTATGATTACATAAAATGTATGCAAAGATATAATATAATATAATATATATATATGTACTGGACAAATAAGACCAAACTAATCCTTATTGATGATCATAAGATTTTAACCAGAAATTCTCCTCAAAAGGATGTGGGCACCATATTGAGGCTGCAAGGTGAGATATGCAGCAGGAGCATGAACATAAGATGGTGATATTGCAAAAGAAAATTGTTTCACAATCATAGCCAACACAACTTTAGCTTCAACCATGGCAAGATTTTGGCCAACACAGATTCTGGGGCCTAAACCAAATGGGAAAAATGATGCTAAATGCTTCCTGGATTCGACAAACCTCAATGGATTAAATTCATTAGCATCTTCACCCCAGATTTCAGTGTCATGGTGCACAGCAGTCATTGCTAAATAGAACTGTGTATCAGCTGGAACCTTTAACTTTCCCAGTTTAATGTCCTTAGATGTTTTCCTTATCTGCTGAAATACTGGTGGGTACAGCCTCAGCGTTTCGTTCAATATCATCGTCACCTTTTCACAGATCACAACAGAAAGAAAAACTCAGTACATGTATAACTAACCATGGCAAGTAGTAGTGGTGGTAGCATCACAGAAGTTTCTAGAGTAAAAACAGGATGACTACTGTATAATATATAATCCACCTCCTTGGCTCGAGAATCACACATACGAATACAGACCTATAGACTTTATGCATAAGGAAGAACAAGATCAAGAAATGCAGTAAAAGGCAATCATTGTATAGAGGTGTCATAAATTTGCCATATCTCTGCTTCTCTAGACATTCAAATTGCAAAATGTGAGATCAGAAATGGTGCCCTGGCAGAGTTTCTGTTTTTTTATGAATTTTCATTTTCTGATATCTTCAGGGCTGCATTATTTGAGCAGTATAACCAAGGTATAAGTATATACTTATAAGAAATATGAGTCTATTTCTGTGTTAATATCTAAAGGAAATTTCTTGTATATACTTACAAGCTTCAAGTCATTGAGATTCTCAGCATTTGGAACTCCATTGTCCTTGCAAACCTGCAAAACTTCTTCCCGTGCCTTAGTTTGCCATTCTTGATGGTATGCTAGAAGGATAAGTGCCCAAGTCAAGAGATTTGCAGTAGTTTCCTTTCCAGCAAAATAGAAAGTCTTGCATTCACCTATAACTTCTTCCTCCTGTAATCCCTCTTCTTCCTGGCTAGCAGACATCAGCAAAGTAAGCAAGTTTTTCGAATTTTCTCTTGTACTTTTGTTTTTCTTAATCAGCATCCTTATCGAATCTCGGGTTTCTTTTATTAGCTTCCACCTTAATCTATTATTCTTAGTGGGCAAAAACCTGTGTATTGTATCAAAGGTGACATAAATTGTGATCTTTTGTCAAACAAGAAATCCAAATATTTGAAAATTAAAACAAAGGAAAATAATAGAGACCTTGAACCAGGAATGTATACACTCCTTAGAGCCTGCAAAGTAAGGCTGATTTGTTGTTCTTGCAACTCAAAAATGCGTTTTCCCTCTTCAAAACTGCTCCCAAAAGCTGTTCTTGATATAATCTCTGCTGAAAGTTTATGAAGTTCTTTATGAATTTCCATTTCAAATTCATCCCTTCCTTGTCTTTCTTCTTCCCATTTCTCTAGTAAGTTCATGGTACTGGCTACAATCTCAGGTACCCAAGCCTAAAAACACATTCAAAATATTTTAGCTAAGATCCCAAATCACCATGCTAATCCATGACCTAAAACATGTTTAAGGAAACTCAGCTATGGGTGAAGAAATTACCTTGACTCTTTCCATGGTGAAAGCCTTGCTGGTGATTCTTCTATGAAAAGCCCATTTTTCACCAAATAATCCAGGAAGTCCCTGGCCAAAAAGGTCCATAGACATGGGGTTAAACCCAGGTTTATCCACACAATCACTGTTACCTATCATGAGTTCTTTAATTAGGTCAGGATCAGCTAAAGACAACCTGGGTTTAGTCCCAAACCAGTATAAAAATGTCTTGTTATACATGGTTGACCACTGATGGTAGTGTGGAGCCACACGGTGCAATATGTCATGGTTGAATGAGAATTTCTTCGATTGTGATGATTCAACGAGCTGCTGTTTAATCTCCTCAGAGTTCCCATATAACAGATGATAATCTGGGCCTTCAATTCCTTGTTTCTTGAAGTGTTCTTGAAGTTTCAGAGGAACCCAGATGATGGAATATACTATTTTGAATACAAGGATTATTATAAACACCAGAAGAACTGCAAGGATTAACAGATTCATGATATGCAATTCGAATCAAAACGAGAAGAGAGAAAGAAGAAGAAAAGGGGAATTTTTATTTACTTTCTTTGAAAAAAGTCATATAAAAGCCCACATGCCGGCCAATACAAAATATTTTATACTATTACTGACATTGTGGGGATTTAGGGTTTTTAATTTAATGGGAAGAAAGAAAAGAAAGAAAAAAATTTTAGTTGACAAAAGATTCTCTCAAACTCCATCGAAACATAGGAAGAAACAGACAAATTCATAATTTTTTCTTTGGGAATCCTTCTAAATTATGAACCCTTCTCAGATGAGATACGTTTGAAGATGATCTGAGCACCAAATTGAGGCTGAAAAGTAAGATAAGTGACCGGAGCATGAACATATGAAGGTGACAATTTAAAGGAAAATTTCTTGAGGATCATAGAAATGGTAACTTTAGCTTCAACCATGGCGAAATTCTGAGCTATGCAGCTTCTCGCACCCAATCCAAATGGGAAAAATGATGCCAGATGCTTTCTAGGTTTCCCAAATCTTTCTGGATTAAATTCATTTGCATCTTCTCCCCATATTTCAACATCATGATGAACAGCAGGAATCACCAAACAGAACTGTGTCCCAGCTGGAACATCAAGTTTCCCCAATTTTATATCCTTTGTAGCTTCTCTAAACAATGCTGGAATTGGTGGGTACAATCTTAACGATTCATTAATCACCATTGTCACCTGTTCCACAACAAATATACATATATATATATATATATAATGTAATGTAAGGAGGTATCAATTTAACTCGATTTTATGTTAATTTGAAGGTGGGACTTACAATCTTGAGTTCAGGCAAGTTATTTCCATTGGGAAGTTCATTTTCCTTGAGGACATGGAAAACTTCTTCTCGAGCTTTAGTCTGCCATTCTTGATGCAGAGCAAGAAGGAGAAGTGTCCATGAAAGGGCATTGGCAAGAGCTTCCTTTCCTGCAAAATAGAATGTCTCGCATTCATCAATTACTTCTTCTATCCCTAATCCTTCTTCTTTACTTTGTTCATCAGGCATTAACAGACTAAGCAGATTCTTAGAATCCCCTCTTGTTTTGCTGTCTCTTTCCACCAATATCCTTATCAATCTCCTCGTTTCCTTCTGTATTTTCCACTTCAATCTGTTCTCTCGTGTCGGTAAAAATCTGCACAAATTAAATTGAAGTAAATTATCCGACCTTGCACGGCAAATCCGTGCAGTAACTATGAATACCTATACCAAAAGATATTTTCAAATTGATTATAAGTATTTAGGGTTTTTTTTTTTTATATATATATATATATACTTTCAATGTGAAACGAGTATGATGAGAGATGACCTAAGTCCGGGGATATAGATGCCACGGAGTGCCTTCATTGCAAGCATGGATTGTTGTTCTTGTAATTCAAAAACGTGTTTTCCTTCTTCAAAATTACTGCCAAAAAGTGTTCTTGATAATATTTCTGCAGAATGTTTATGAAGTTCTTTCTGAATATCCATTTCAAATTCATTCCTTTCTTCTCCTTCTTCTTCTTCCCATTTCTTCATCAACTTTGTTGTGCAATCTACCACCTCTGGTATCCATCCCTGGATTATTAGTCAAAATCATTAACAATTAAACAACAACTTTATGTATGTAAAGAATTACAATTTATATATATATATATATATATATATATATATATATATATTTACTTAAACCAAGGTAAAAAATGGCAAAATAAAATCTTGACTAAATATATGACAAATAAAGAGATAAAGGACCAAATAATTAAGAAATTCGGTATCACAACTATGTACCTAGTGAGTGATACCAGACATTATTTTCGTTATATTATATAAAAAAAGACCAAGTAAATTTTGATCATTCAACATTAACTTTGACTCTTTTATTTGTTTTGACCCTATTTTAAGAATTTAAGTAAAGTGGAGGTTTCATCCACGTCGGATATCTCGAGATTACAATGAATACTAAAGTCATTTTATATTTCATGATAAATTCATATGTATGTATGTAAGATATGGAATACAGAATCACAATTGTCTTGTATGTATACTATTTCTATCAATTTTTAAGATTATTATATCACTATCATCTTTAAAGTCTATTTATTTTAGTTTCCATAAATATAAACCTGTTTTATATTTGTTGAAACAACAGCTCTATTTTGACAAATATAAACAAGTTGCAAAAAAAAATGAAAGTCCAATGTCATAATATGGTAAAACAGGACGTTGACTTAATTGCTAAGGTGAAGAATGACGGTCTTAAAGAGGGAGAAAAACATAGACAAATCATCCAAATTAATAATAAGGAATTTTACTAAGTCAATTTTGATAGTCGGTGTTGGGTAGAGGAGTTGGCAAAGGTGCCACCCCCAACCTCACAGATGGTGAGATCGACATTTGATAACAATTTTAATTATAATTATTAATAGTTACGAATTACATTAAAAATCAAAAATATTTCAAATAAATGCATCTAGATATTCATTAACTTGGCGCAATGGAAAAATTCACTGTAAATGTCATACAAAATCTATAATTTAACGCTCGTTGTCAACGTATGTAAGAACCAAAGTTAAAGCATTATTATAAATAAGAGTTAAACTCTACAAATGCAATTCAAATTAGTCTAATGCTCTAAAAAAAAATAAATGCACCTAAACTATATTGAACTAAAAACTTGAATAAAAGTAAATGAATGCATACAAATAGAAGTTAAAAGAAGTAAAAAATTACCTTAATTCTGTCGATCAAAAAAGCTCGATTAGCAATTTTTCTATGAAAAGTCCATTTATGGCCATGCAAATCCACAAGACCTTGTCCAAATAGTTGACTAGCAGAAGGTGGCAACTTAACTTTAACTACGTGACCAGACTTATTCAACATAACTTCTTTGATCATTTCAGGTTCGAGCAAAGCCAAACGAGGAATAGAACCATGGCAGAAAACGAACGCCTTTGTCTTCCCACACTTTCCGAACCACTCTTGGCAGAATGGATCTGCACGTTGCACCACCGTCTCGTGGCAGAAGTTCGCCGGCACTGGCTTCTTTTCCAATGTCTCGTCGAATTTCCGTCTTATCTCCTCTGAGTTCCCGTATATCGGCCGATATTCCGGCCCCCGGATTCCTTGCTTGTTGAAATGCCTTTTCACCATTAAAGGGAATAAAAGGGCATCGTATATGTATTTTAGGACCAAGAATGTTACCACAATTGCTGGTAAAACTTGAAAAATGAATAGATACATTGTAAAAAGAAGAAGAAAAAAAAAATGGTGAAAAAAAATGGTGTAAAATTTTGTTGGCAATGGTTTTTGAGGTTTTATGTGAAGAAGGAGGTTTATATATATATATATATATATATATAGATAAGAGGGAAATTTAGGATGGAATTGACTTTTCGGACAATAATATAAGTCGGCGAAGATTTGGGCGAAAAAATTAAGTTTCACGGTACATTAATCTAAATTATCTTGCATTAATGTTAACATATAACTTAAAATATCATAACTGATATCTAATTAGATATTTATGATGGATAGTGTTGTGGTGCAATCCATCAAAGGATTGCATCCAATGCAACCATGGACCAAACTAATAAATGAATGACAAATGGATTTAGGTAACCTTCAATAGTAGGTTAACAAGTTAAGGGGATGTGACATGCTCTATGTTTGACATGTCATCAAAAATGACTTATTCAATAGGTTACCAACAAAATTTGACAAAATAAAATAATAATATTATATTGTAGTAGTAATTTTTAACCATAAAATGGTAAGTTTGATACAAAAAATAGTAAGTTTGATACAAAAAATGGTAAGTTACCATTTTTGATAAGTATCTTACCCTTTTTTGAAAAAAACTAACCATTTTTCTCATGAACCTTACCATTTTTTGAACAAAACTTACCATTTTTTCCATGAACCTTACCATTGATATGAAACTTACCATTTTTTGAATAAAACTTATCATTATTCTCATGAACATTACCATTGAGTAACATCTTACCATTTTTTGAACAAAACTTACCATTTTTCTCATTAACCTTACCATTGATATGAAACTTACCATTTTTTGAACAAAATTTACCATTTTTCTCGTGAACCTTACCATTAATATAAAACTTACTATTTTTAGAACAAAACTTACCATTTTTCCTATGAACCTTACCATTGAGTAGCATCTTACCATTTTTTGAACAAAACTTACCATTTTTCCCATTAACCTTACCATTGATATGAAACTTACCATTTTTTGAACAAAACTTACTATTTTTTCCATGAACCTTACCATTGATATGAAACTTACCATTTTTTAACAAAACTTACTATTTTTCCCATGAACCTTACCATTGATATGAAACTTACCATTTTTTGAATAAAACTTGCCATTTTTCCCATGAACCTTACCATTAAGAATCATCTTACCATTTTTTCCAAGAACCTTACCATTGATATGAAACTTACCATTTTTGATAAAACTTACCATTTTTCCCATGAACCTTACCATTGATATGAAACTTACCATTTTTTGAACAAAACTTACCATTTTTCCCATGACCCTTGCCATTGAGAATCAACTTACCATTTTTCTCATTAACCTTACCATTGATAAAACTTACCATTTTTCTCATGAACCTTACCATTTGTGAATGAAATGGTAAGATTCTTATCAATAGTAAGGTTCATGGGAAAAATGGTAAGTTTTGTTCAAAAAACGGTAAGATAATACTCAATGGTAAGGTTCATGGGAAAAATGGTAAATTTCGTGAAATAAAATGGTAAGTTTCATATCAATGGTAAGGTTTATTGGGAAAATTGTAAGTTTTGTTCAAAAAATGGTAAGTTTCATATCAATGGTAAGGTTCATGGAAAAAATGGTAAGTTTTGTTCAAAAAATGGTAAGTTTCATATCAATGGTAAGGTTCATAGAAAAAATGGTAAGTTTTGTTCAAAAAATGGTAAGTTTCATATCAATGGTAAGGTTCATGGGAAAAATGGTAAGTTTTGTTCAAAACATGGTAAGATGCTTATAAAAAATGGTAACTTACCATTTTTTGTATCAAACTTACCATTTTATGGTTAAAAATTACTACTATAATATAATATTATTATTTTATTTTGTCAAATTTTGTTGGTAACCTATTGAATAGGTCATTTTTTATGACATGTTAAGCATAAAGCATGTCACACCCCCCTTAACTTGTTAACCTACTATTGAAGGTTATCTAAATTCATTTGTCATTCATTTATTGTTTGATCAATGGTTGCATTGGATGCGATCCTTTGATGGATTGCACCACAGCACTATCCATAACTTAAAATATCATAACCGATATCTAATTAGATATTTATGATTGCTAAAAATATCTTAAATATGTAATTATTTGTCAATTATTTAGAACCTCGGATAGAGCTGTAAACAAGTCGAGTCGAACCGAACATCAAAAATTTGAACTCGTTCGATTAAATGTTCGAACATTCACGAATAGTGTTCGAGTAAACTCGAAAATTAATCGAGCCTAAAAATTTGTTCGAGTTCGGTTCGATTAATAAACGAATGAGCTTAAATCGAGTATAAATAAGCTCGAACGAGCTTTGTTCACGAACAGTTCTAAATGGTCCTCAAATAATAAGTCCGACCAAAATAAAATAATCAAGTTAAATTGTTTTGCTAAACTTCTTTTTATCTACAAACACACGTATGTATGTATATGTATATATATTATATTCGTGTCATGTTTCATGAGATTTGAAAATATTGAAAACGAAAGCAGCTAAAATTTGTTTAATCGTATACTTGTGACTTTTGATGCAAGATACTGAAAGAGGGGGTGGGGTGGGAGAAATACAGGCAGCAATAAAAAAGACAAGGTAGTTATAAACCTTTTTGTGACACACCGGGAACGTGGACACAGGTGGTGCATGCAGGTTGTTGTTAGCTCGTGCTATAAGGTGTTGAGTTAAGTCTCATAACAAACGTAACTATTTGAATTTGGAATTCTAAACAAACTGTTGGTTATAAGTTAGAGGAAGATAAAGATGACGTCAAATCATCATGTCTCTTATGCCCTAGGCGATACACATACGACAATGACCTGGTGATAAGTCAAAGGAAGATGAGGATGACCCTTATGCCCTAGGTGATACACATACTACAATGACCTGGTGATAAGTCAAAGGAAAATGAGGATGACGTTAAGTCATCATGTCCCTTATACCCTTGGCCACACACATAAACTCTTTGCGGCAGATGTTACATTATAAGTATACAAATATATAATATAAAATATAAATATAAATTTAGATATATTTATATATAAACTCGAGTGAGAGGAGAACACACACGACAACCAAAAAGACAAACCAATTATATAAAACAGTGGTAATTGTAAGAATGAAATAATATGAAATTTAAATATTTATTATCTAAGTTGAGTTTTATTTTTTTTAAAATACAATTTTAATATGTTAAAAACGATGTTTATAATCCCGGCTCGGAGAAGCTTCTAATTAGCAGAAACAGGTTTGATTTTATTATCTAAGCTCATGAACGTAAGATGGTGAAATTGAGAAAGAGAATTCTTTAAGGATCATAGCCAAAGACAACCCTGGATTCGTACATGGCTAGATTTTGGCCGACGCAGAATCTGGGACCGATTCCGAACGGAATCAACGAAGCCATGTGCTTTCCTCGTCCGTCGAACCGTGCCGGATTAAATTCATTTGCATCTTCTCCCCATATTTCTGTGTCGTGGTGAACAGCGGCAACGGGAATAAAGAACTGCGTGTTGGCCGGAATGTCCAGTGAGTTTGACTTCCCCAATTTAATGTTCTTTGTAGTTTTTCTTACCATCACGTGAACTGGTGGGTACAGCCGCATGATTTCGTTCAAAATCATAGTCAGCTTGTCACAAAATATATATATATATATATAAAAAGAGAAGAAAACATTAATTAATTAATTAAAAAATGAAAAAACTTACAATGTTTTAAGGCATTTATATTATTTGGATGAGGTAAACTTGTTCTCTGGATTTACTTTGCCATTCCTTATGTTTGGCCAGAAGAACGATTGCCCAAGTCAAGAGATTCGCAGTGGTTTCCTTACCTGCAAAGTACAATGTCTTGCATTCATCTATTACTTCTTCTATCTCTATTGCGTTTCCCTCTTGGTCGGTGGCGACTAAGAAAGTTGTTTGTATTTTCTCCACCTCGGTATTTGTTTGACTTTATCAATGAATTTATGGTGTCATGAATTCCCTTCTTCAATTTCCACCTCATTCTGTTCTTCTTGGTCGGTAGAAACCTGTACGTTACTTCAAACAAAATATATCAAATAGTCTTTATTAAATTACTTCTCACTGTACTAAATACTAAAAAGATTATTCTAAATTGACTATAAATGATAAGTATATTCATTTACTTTTCGATGTAAAGTTTCTATCCTACTAATTTTGATATTAGTTGTCATAATTTGAACTCACGAGCTCGCGACACGACTACAGGTCTAACAGCACTAAAGGTTAACTATTTGACATAGTATTTATTGCATTAGAAGAATATCCCAAATCAACTTAAGTACTTAGGTCCAATCTTATATAATAAGATTACACATTTATTTCACTTTTCTATGTTAGATTCTAAATTTGACTTTTGTCTTATATAATCTTTAGTGTATGTGATAATTTAACTCGATTTAGACGTGTTGTGAAGGAGGTTTGCTTACCTAAAACCAGGAATATAGATGCTTCTCAAAGCTTCCATGGTAAGACTGGTAAGCTGTTCTTGCAGCTCAAAAATGCGCTTTCCATCTTCAAAGCTGCTACCAAAAGCTGTTGTTGATATATTTTCTGCTGCGAGGTGATGAATTTCTTTATGCACATCTATTTCGAATTCATTTCTTCCTTGTCGTTCCTCTTCCCATTTCTTCAATAACATATTTGTGTTGGCTGCAATCTCCGGCACCCAACTCTGTAAATTAAACAACAAGTGATCAAGAATATGGAAACTGTAAAAAAGAAGGAGAAGAAGAAAAGAAATGATGATGACCTTCTCTTTCTAAGGTAAAACCCTTGTTGGTGATCTTTCTATGAACAGCCCACTTTTTTCCATGCGAGGAAAGTAATCCATCCCCAATAAGAGACT
This sequence comes from Cynanchum wilfordii, assembly GCA_025388415.1. Classification (NCBI taxonomy): domain Eukaryota; kingdom Viridiplantae; phylum Streptophyta; class Magnoliopsida; order Gentianales; family Apocynaceae; genus Cynanchum; species Cynanchum wilfordii. The sequence continues at coordinate 830,522 of JAHSUH010001080.1, forward strand.
TTGTTAAGGGACTGATTTGAATCTTCTCAACAGAGTCGGTGTGATTTAACATACGTTCTTTGATCATGTCTGGATCAGTTAAGGCTAGTCTGGGGTATTGCCTAACCAGAACAGGAATGTCTTACCATAAATGGATGACCATTTGTCGTAGATTGGAGAAACACGTTCCAGTATGTCATGGCTGAATGGAATTGGCCTTGCTTCGGCTTCTCTGAACATTCTTTTATTGACCTCTGCGTTTCCATACATGGGATGGTGATCAGGACCTTGAATCCCCTTTTTCTTGAAGTGTAGCTCAATTTTCAGAGGAACCCAGTACAGTGTGTATATAAGCTTGAACAGAATGATTGCTAATGGTAGCAAAGTTGTTAAGACCAAGAGATGCATGGCTTCCATATCAGAGAGGTACAATTGAGAAAAGAAGACAGAAGAGGTGAAGACTATACTTAATACTGCAACTTAGACAGGACAAGAACAGCCTCAAGATAAACAGGAAAATTTTTATTTTTTCTTTGGGGTGGGAAGAGAAAGTAGTTGAATTTGGTACACCAAGTACAGAGTAAATGAATTTGAGCCGACACATACACAGAAATTACGGTAGTATAGTGGTGAAAAATGTCATAAATGAGTTAAGAATATGCTAACTTCAGTAGAAAAAGAAGAAGAAAACAGTTGCATATGATTATGATGTCTGGGATGAAGCCCGGAGAGGCTGAATTCAATAAGCAGCTCAATTTTGATTTCCTTATTATAGCATATGATACTTGCTGTAAAGAATTTAGTTATACACAATCAAAGATTGAGTTCAGTTATACCAGGGTACCGTCTACAGAACAGAAGACAGAAGGGAAACTCCTCAATTCAGTAATTTGCTGAAGATGATCTGTACACCATACTGAGGCTGAAGAGTCATGTGTTGGGTAGGAGCATGAACATATGAAGGAGAAATCATAAAAGTGTATCTCCGTATTATGACAGCCAGCACAATTTTAGCCTCGACAACAGCAAGATTTTGACCTACACAGATTCTGGGACCTAAACCAAATGGAAAAAATGATGCCATGTGTCTTCGAGTATCAGCAAAACGTTGTGGATTGAATACATTAGCATCTTCTCCCCATATTTGAGTGTCATGGTGTACTGCGGTCATGGCCAAACAGAACTGTGTATTAGCAGGAATACTGAGACATCCCAGCTTAACATCCTTAAGGGTTTCCCTCATCAACATTACAGCTGGTGGGTAGAGTCTCAAAGTTTCATTGATAATCATGTTCACCTGTCAGATCATCAGATTATCATGTCATATTTCAGATGATCCTGGATGTTGGGTAGGTAGGAAACTTCTAATTACGACCCTGATATGATATATATTATAGATATGATATATTAGAATATAATATATTACCCCATAAGGCAATAATGAACGGGATAGCAAGTTTCTGTACATTGTCTTTTAGCCAAAACCAAGTCATATATATACATATTAGTGCCAAATGTCATAACCCCAACTGTGCATTTTTTCAAGAAAAGAAAATTCTTGACAGATGAAAAAGTAAACAAAAGATGGAACTCACAATTTTGAAGTCTGCAAGATTCTCTGCTGTTGGGACTTCATTGTCCTTACAAGAGCGAAGTACCTCTTCCCTGGCCTTGCTCTGCCATTCTTGATCCAAAGCTAAAAGTACAAGAACCCAAGTAAGAAGATTAGCTGTTGTTTCCTTTCCAGCAAAGTAGAATGTCTTGCATTCGTCAACGATTTCCTGTGTGTTCAGTTTCTCCTCTTCAGTACACTGATTCTTCTTATAGGCAGACATCAGCAAAGCAAGCAAACATTTCTTGTTTCCTTCTAATCCACTGTTATTCTCAATCAATTTCATAATTGAATCCCGAGTCTCTTTTTCTAGCCTCCTCCTCATTCTGTTCTTCTTGGTGGGCAAAAATCTGCATCCAATTTTTATTGTCAAAAACAAAGAGCAACAAGAGTTGATGATCAGTGATCACATTTCTTGTTGATATATGTCAATATATATATATGAGTGTGTGTATATATGTGATGATCATAGGCACCTGAATCCAGGAATGTAAACACTTCTTATGGCCTGTAAAACAAGGCCAACTTGCTGGTCTTGTAACTCAAAAATTCTCTTCCCTTCTTCAAAGCTGCTACCAAAGGCTGTCCGTGATATGATATCTGCTGAGAGGTTGTGAAGCTCCTTGAATACGTCCATTTCAAATTCATCTTTTCCACCATTTTCTTTCTCCCATTTGTCTAGCATCTTTCTAGTACTGGTCACCATTTCTGGAACCCATTCCTATTCAAAAAAAAAATAAAAAAATAGAAATGTAATTGAATCGAAAATAGAATGCACATTCAATTAATATTTCGAATTTAAAATTTAGAAAAGTGTTTACTCAAATATAAAAATTACAAAATTAAGAAAGACAATCACGAATTAAAAGAAAAAAAACAAATATACAGATTTTGAAATCTTATAATTCAATAGAATTGAAATTTTACATACAAATAAAGTTCAAAATTCTTCATAAAAGTTGGGTGACCTAGTGCCCTGCACCCATGGGGTCAGTGGTGGGCTACAAACTCAGCCTCAGCCTCAGCCTCCACTACCATAGTACCACCACGATAAATCCTAATTGTTTTCTTTCAAAATAAATTTTCATAAAAAATTTTCACAACACAAATTTGTAGACTAATCAATAATAAAATTCGAGTCATCATCTCTCACAATAAACAAGCTCTAATATATAATTTTAATGGAACTTAGTTCAATAAACTATTTTGATTACCGTTAATCCAGAAATTGAGTCAAATCAGACTCATTTTCCCTGGAGCTTGAAAATTTGTCTTGTCAGTGACTGTAAATTAGAAAGTACATGAAAAGGAAAGTATACGATAAGGACTAACCTTAATTCTCTCCATATTGAATGCCTGACTGGTGATTCTTCTATGAACAGCCCATTTTTCACCAGTAAGCCCAACAAGTCCGTCACCAAAAAGCAGCTTAGACAAAGGATTGAACCCAATCTTCTCATACGATCCACTAGAGTTGAGCAAAATCTCCTTGATCATATCCGGATCAGTTATAGCCAATCTGGGATTCGGCCCAAACCAATACAAGAAATTCTTCCCGTAAACCCTCGACCAGTTGTAGTAATGCGGAATCGCCCGGTGAACTATGTCATGGGAGATTGAAATTGGCTTCGATTCCGCTTGTGCGATCATCAATCTTCGAATCTTCGCGGTGTTTCCGAAGAAGGGACGATAGTTCGGGCCTCGTATACCTTGTTTCCTGAAGTGTTTTTGAATTTTCAGTGGAACCCAAATGATGGAGTGAAAGAATCTCAGTAGAATTAGCAGCAGTAGAATCAGGAACAGTAGAAGAAGGAGATGCATCATTGAAGAAAGCTACAAAATCTGGGAAAGAGAATTAGAGAAAACTAAATCTAGCGTGGAATTCAAAAGCAGTTGAATCTGGGATTAGTTTAAAAAAAAATATATATATATATATATATATTATTGTATTATTTTGCTGACTCTCCTTGAAGAAAATGTTGACGCCATTGTCAAAGCAAATTGTGTTCACGGGAATTGTTTGCAAATAACATTAATTTAAAACAGTAGTAACACCAAATATATCAGAAGATTTCCCAAATAAATTTGTGTTCATAGTGTTTTTGTTATTCTATTAAAGGAAATTCAACACTGATCTTCTAACTTGAGCGAAACCAAAAAAAAAAAAAAAAAAAAATGTTACTCAGGAGCTTGCCTTGTACCATCCCCAAATTGCGGTAGTCACTTACACAATTTCACACCTATTTCTCCATATGCAAGGTTGTATTTGTTCGAGCTCGTTTATACCTTGTTCGTTTATTAAACAAACAAACTCCTCGAATAGTGTTCATGAATATAATCAAGCCTTTGTGAACAAATTATAAATATTTATATATTATTAAAAAACTCTTAATATTTAAATTATGATATATATATAAATTTTTTATTCTTCTTTTCCCGAACTATAGTGACGATTCCCTTTTCTTTATTTTCTCTATAGTCCAAACTCAACTCTTCTTCTACTTTTTTTACAAATCCTAAAAAAGTGGTGGTTCCTCTTCCCTTACTTTCTCCTAGAGCTATAAACAAATCAAACTTTTCGTGAACAAAGCTCGTTTATGCTCCGTTCGAGCTCATTCATTTATTAAACAAACCAAGCTCAAACAAATTTTTAAGTTCAATTAATTTTTAAGCCTACTCAAAGCTCGTTCGAAAATTAAACAAACCAAATTCAAATTTCGATGTTCGGGACTCAACTCGTTTACTACCCTACACTTAGATTAATAGATGTCAGTTAAATGGATTTGATTATTTACAGTATTTGAAATAGATTGAAACGTCATCCAAAAAGCCCACTGGACTTCTCAGCCTGTATTCTAGATCTGTTCAGACATTCAATAGTCTCTATCCCAAGTGAGAGTTGCATTCTCCATTAGTGATTCGAGCCGAATCTAAATTTTAAATTAGTCGAAATTTATGTATAAATAAATGAGTGTTTGGGAGAATTTTTTTTTAAAAAAAAAAAACTCCTTAAATGAACAACAAAAATAAAAACTAGGAAATGAATCTTTATGTACTAGAAAACAAAATTTTCTTTTAAAATTCGGGACAAAATTTCTTTAAGAAAGACGAACTGGAAAGCCTTTTTTTCCTCCAATTGCAGGTCCCAATTTCTTTTTATTCTTTTTGAAAATTCTTTGCTTTTCCTTCACATGTGTATATTATATATATATATATATATATATATATGCATACATGCTCCCACATGCATTATGCATCTGACGTCATTTTTCATCTTTTAATCTTAGCTTAATCCCTAAGAAAAAAGAAAAAGAAAAGCATAAAAAGTCTGTGATGACAAGATTAGAAATCCTTAGGTGATGATATAAAGAAAATGGTTTCAAATTAAGATGAAGAGTAATCTTTTTAATCTTCAAATATCACATCATATGCATTAACATTATATATATATATATATTATCTTAATTTACCAAAAAAAAATATATATATTATCTTAAATTTTTTATCACGATTCTGATCGTTTGGAATTATATAGACTTACAATACTCACAGTAACTAATTAGCACGGACTATATATACTAAAAAGAATATCGAAGTTTCCTACTTAAAACCTAATTGAGCATAATTGATCTAAGCTCATTTCCAATAAGTAGTAGCAGTTAGCCTACTTGCCTTTTTTTTTACCCACTTTCGACGTCCGGTGTCCCCACCTTATTTGGTAAGACTAATCCGGACTCGGCATGCGGAACGCTCGCAGAGTTCAACTCTTACTCGAGGGTGAGGGTCTGGCCCAGAGCTTTTTAACATAGCGTTAACCACCTTAGGGGATTTGAAATCTCGATCATCTGCCCAAGAGGAAACATTAGGAGTCTGCGTACCAACTCCTCTAAACTACCGGGTTGTTAGCCTACTTGCTTTGACACCAATTTTAATGACCCGAGCTCACGAGCTTTGATACTAATTTTAATAACTCGGGCTCATAAGTCAAGGACACTACTATGGGTCCGGTGGTATCCACATATATATAGTATCCCAACTTTGATACCAATTTTAATGAGCTAGCCAAGCTCACAAGCCCGAGACATTACTATGGGTCCGGCGGTGTCCATGGGTATAGTACCTCGACTTTGATACCAATTTTAATGATAGAGCACACAAGCCCGGGACATTATTATGGGTCCGGTGGTGTCCAGAGGTATAGTACCCCCACTTTGATACCAATTTTAACAACCCGGGATCACAAATATGGGACACTATTATGAGTCTAGTGACATTCATAATTAACTTATATAAAAAATATTCAAGTCGATTATAAATATTTCGATCCATTCTTAAAAAAAACACAACTATAAAAACAAAAGAGGGTAAAAGGATATGAGTTCCTTTATGTGAATGAAGCCATAACCAAAAATTGAAATATCTCTCACTTTCTCCATCATCAAAAACACACACTGATAACCTGGTAGCTTGGGGGAGTTGGTAAGTAAACTCTTAATACTTCCTCCAGGGCGGATGGTCGAGGTTTCGAATTCTCCTGGGGTGGTTAACTCAATGTTAAAAGCTCTGGGTCGGACCCTAACATTCGAGTAAGAGTTAAACTCTGCGAGCACTTTGCAGGCCGAGTCCAGATTAGTCTCACCGAAAAGGTGGAGGATACCTGGCACCCTAAGTGGGTACCAAAAAAAAATACACACACAGAACGCATTAAATTCCTCTGAAATCTCTGACCACCTTGAATCAACTATAGTATTATTATTATTATTATCATTAGGCTTTTTTTTTTTTTTTTTTTGGTTTAATTTCAGATTTGACTGCTCGGCCCCGACGACCACAACGACTGACCCGCATATAATCTCCTTCAAAGTACTTGTAAAATTATTATCGCCAAAGATCGTCCCCACGTTTGAGCTGTCTCCAGTCTCCATTTCCATTTCCGATTACCTCATGAATTCCCAAATATACCCTTGTATTTTTTTCATCTAGTTTTTTGTGATATGGTATCTTTATGGACACTAATCCAAGAGTAATTCATGAGAAAAGATTCTCACGACTACAATATATAGCTGAAATTACGATATAAAATTGTCATTAGCATGAGTCGAACTCATGACTTTTCACTTGACAAATTAAGTGAGACACCTAAGTAGAATAAGCTAAATTGAGTTATGGGTCGTAATGTTCAGTGGAAAGCATGTCGGTGCATTGTTAGAGGATATATATATATATATATATATATATATATATATATATAATGTGGACTTAAAAAATTCAAAGAGACGAATATATTATTGGACTTGAAAATCTTTCTTTCCGTGACGGTACCACTTTTAACATGCACCATAAGAAAATACAAAGAGAGAGAGAGAGGAAGAAGCATATGCATATGCTTTCTTTCTTTTGTCAGGCTAGGGGACCAAGATTTTCAGCTATAATTTCTTTTGTTAGATCATCCCATAACTCTTGTTTTCAAAAAAAAAAAAATTATTCTTCTAATATCAACATTTATAACAACTGTCAAACTCGTAATTTCAAGTAATATTTATAATAATTGTTCATAGCTATGATGTCACTTGTTGGGCTCGTTCATTCACATTGTTAGGCCGCCACTTCACTTTAACTCTCACATTAGTGTAATATTGTCCGATTTAGACTTAAGCCCTCACAATTTCATTTTTGGGCACCTTCCTAAAATATAAAAAACTAATGTAATAGATGAAATACTTATATGTTAAACAACTATTGTCTCTAGTTTTTAGATGTGAGATTTGAGTTGATACTCAAATACTTTTTTAATAAGTAACAATGAACCTTTCTTGGAGTAAATTTTTCTTTATACTTAATTTATTTATATAATATTAAATTTTTTTAGAATAATTTAGACTAAATTCATATTAATCAGAATAATGATTGTACGTAATGGTAGTTGAAATGATATTATATATATATATATATATATATAAATGAATGAGCAAAACCATTAAAACGTAAGGTGGTGATATGGAATCCACCGATTTGACTTAATCCGGCAGAAGTGAAAGCATCGGACACAATCACGAGGTGATATATAATTTTTACTTCTTCATTTATCTGTTTATAGACTAAACAAGTCCTTTCAATGGCAGTTCTTTTCCCCCATCATTTCTGCTACTGTTTTAAAGGGCCTAATTCGTGTGGTGCAATAGGGAAAAAAAAAGATCCTCCCAACAAAATATGGTGGCATTTTCTATTTAATGATCTTCATTGAGGAAAAAAATATCCGTATATATATATATATATATGTACGTACATTCATTCACCCTCATTTAAAAGACCAACGTGAATCCAGCAAAACAGTGTACGTGATTTATTCATCATGATTAGAAGCCATAAAGACTAACATAAAAACGCATATTATAAATATTAATACTTGTTATAAATAGGTAACATTTACTTCATATAAAAACTAATTCAACAATCGTTTTGAACACTTTATAAAAATCAAAATGAAACTTTACTCAAGTAAAATTTACATATACAGCTTTAAATTCAGATACAAAATGATATAACTATATATATATATATATATATATAAAAATAGCTAAATGCTATACGAATCAAAGAGTGTTATAACATAATATGAAGTTCAAGATAAAATAGCAAATGACATAAAATAGTGTCTTTTCTAGCTACGAATCAGTCAAACTCTGCAATCTTTTACATCATCTTGATGCTGACCTAAAACTCTAAAAGGAAGTTCCTCCCTTTTTTCTTTTTTTTTTCAAAAAATTTTTGGCTACTCTTCTAATGTCTACCTTATATACAATATTGAAGCATATATATTTTTTTTTAAAGCAGCACAAACTCCCCCCCAAACTGAAAATGGAGAAGAGATTATGGAAGCATTACAATTATTAGTGTCATTGAAAACTTGGTTTCCTATCATGAGAAGAATCATCCCAGCTATTCCCAGACATGTTGACATCTCCAAACGAAGAAGCTGCTGCAACTTCAAGGCCACCACCACCCCCCATTGAATTCAAATATGCCGAGAAACCCTCGGGAGATGCTCCATCAGGACCCATTCCAAGACCCAGAAAATCGAGAGTCGTTGGCTTCCCACCAAACATCGTTGCAGGGCCACCACCCATCATGAGATTGGTTACGGCGGAAGAAGCATCGGAATACGGAAGCCCTAAACAAAGCACAGCCGGAGGAGGAGGATTATTGTTCTCCGGCTTTATTACCTGACTCAACCATTTCGCTGTCGAAGAAGCATTACTACTGGTATTCGTCGTCGTTCTGGGAATGGGAGTATTGCTATCTTGAAGTTCGGATGAGGACGGCATTGCCAAGCCAAGGCCACGGAGAAATGAGGAACCAGACGTGGTTGCACCTATTTGCGCGGCTTTTTGTAGCAAAGCGGTTGCAGATAATGCTGGTTGAGCAGCAACGGAAGCATAGTGTCTAGTGTGATGATCCTGGGAGGAGGAGGAAGTAGTTGTCGGGAACAATGAACTATTAGGCCCATTGTTGGAGGAGAGGTAAAGAGAAGAGGACAGCGACAGTGATACAGGTTCCACTGTGCCATGATCAGCAGCAGGCCCGCCCATTGCGCACAGTAAGGTAGAAAAAGAAGGAGGTGCCGTCTGTGATGATGATGATGATGATGATGATTGCGTCAACCCAGCTGTAGCCGACGCTCTTACCGTACTTCTACTAGTAAATACACCAGCGCTGCTATTGACATTAGCAGTCGACACGGCAGCACCACTGGTGGTGGTAGCGGTGGTGGTTGTAGTGGATATTTGTGCTGCCACTTGCTGCGGTTGCGCACGTCCATTTTGAGTTTCCGGCAATTCTATACATACATACATCCAAAAGATGAATAAAGAAATTAAAAAAACAAAAAAAGCCAAACACTCGGATAATCAAAGACATAAGAAATAGTATAAAAAAACTTTTTCAGTAAAGAGCAGCCTTTTTGGGCTTTTGGATCCTGAATCCCATTATTCAACTTTGAAACTAAGAACCTTTCGTGTAAAAGCATGTAGCAATCATGGAGCCCTTTCTTCACCGCAATTTTTTTTTCCTTCGATCTTTGAGCTTCGCCACCATGTTCAAATACTTTTTTTTTATCATCCTAGCTAGTAGAAGCTAGAATCTCCCTACTGATCAATGAACAAGTAAAACTAAAGACTGTAAACGGATCACATTAATTGTATTTCAAACTGTAGCTAGCAACCAAAAAATGGTCACACAATACGGCCAGGGAGGCACATGAAAACAAGGACACTAATGGACAAAATGGAGCAATAAAATAAAGCAGGAATCACATGAAAGTTGCAGCAGCAATTAGAAAAAGAGAAAAAAAAAGAAAAGTTCATCAATAATATTCTTCATTATTATTTTTTCTTTTGTTATTCAATGAGAAGGAAGGATTCATAATATCCACGTTTTGTCATGGCTTCCGAGGAGAAACTAACTAGAATGTGGACAATTTATAGATTATGCATCATTACACACACACACGTTACCCACCTGAACTTCGAATGGACAACACCGGAGAAACCACACCAGTCGACGGAGTGAGCGGAGGTGGTGGCGGACTGGAAGACGAAGCTGTCGTCGTCGTCGCAGCCTGTGCCTGAACCTTCAGCGTCCCTTCCTCATTCGTAATCGTTAGACTCTGAGACTTCACACTCTCTTGTGCCAATGCATCACAGAAAGCCCTATGCGTTATGAAACTATCCCTCCTTCAAAAACCAGAAACAAAGAAATTAATTCAGCGTATAAAACTAAGCAACAAATAGATATTTGCTTGCATAAAATTAAGATTTAAAATTGAAAAAATCTGTTAAACCTGGAAAACAAGGTGCCGCAATCGCAGCGGTACTCACGGGTACCGCAAGTTTTCATATGTGCTTTCCAATCAGACATTACTGCGTACTTCTTAGAGCAGCGTTCACACTTCCATTTCTTCTCGCCGTGTTTTCTGCAGAAGTGCTTCTTAATACCCGTGAGGTCGCCGAGAGCTCTAGAAGGATCGTGGTGAACGCAGTTAATCTCTGGGCAAACGTAAACACGCTTCTTCACCTCTTTTCCATTTCGCTGCCGGAGTTTCCATGGTAAGTTATGACCTCTTCTGTGAAGTTGAAGATTCTGGTCCCTTTGGAAACCTTTGTTACAGATCTCGCAAACAAATCGGTTTGTTGCTAGAAGAGTTTTTGGTGATAAGGCTATTACCTCTGCATCTGGATCTGCAAAATCCCAACGAAAAAAAAATCAAGTTCACCCTCATGTAGTTCCGAGTTATAAATTTTTTTCAAAAAAGTAGTCTGAATTTTTTAAAAATCAAATTACCAGGCATTCCGGGTAGATTACGCTTTCGTTTGACGGGTACAATTTGAGGAGCTATTGTTTGATTTCCAGTAGATGAAACACTGACTTCTTCAGAAGCTGAAGGGACTGTTGTCATTACTGACGAGCTATTCATTTCCCCCATTTTTTTTTTTTCTTCCTACTCGAAACTCGAAGCTTAAACTTCAACAAAAATTTATAGGATATATATAAAATCCGAAACTCCTCTTTTAGAGCAACGAAATCGGTTCCAAGTAGTCAAAATCAACCATCCAGTTCCAGAACTCTCACTCCAGCAAAATTCTAGCAGTTTGGAGGTGTGAAGAACTAAAAATTTTCTAGAAAGATGAAAAAAAAAAACAATAAACGAAATACTACGAAACTGAATTTCGAAATACTATTCTTGAATCGAGAAAAATGAGAAAACGAAACTCAATTGGATATGAAAGTCAAGACTCGCGACCGAGAAAACACCATTTTCACACACAACGGCGGCTGCGGTGGTGCGTGTTGCGAGAGAGAAAAGGGAAAACGAGAAAATTTTTGGGAAAAAACTACTAATACAGATTTGAACAAAGTAAATGAAAGGAATCAAAACTATAGCTATTTTTGAGCGGCTGCAGCTAACCAGGGGTTGGTGTCTGTCCTGTTATCATTTCTCCTTTTAACCCATTATTAATTATCTCTCTTTTTTCCTCCCCATTTTTTTTTTTTTTAATATTTTTATTTCTGTTCATTGAATTTAGTATATTGAAATATTTAGTAAATACTTAAATTATTTCTATCGTATTTTCTATAGCTATTGTAATATTTTATTTCATATAGCATATAGTATATATGTAAAAATATATGAAATATAAAATGCATTTAAAATACTCATATTAAGGAAGATGATGCTAAATAGTTGACAGTTAGAACCAGAGTTATGTCGTGGAGTTGTAGGGGTTCCTCTTCCCTTAACCAATATTCGGGTTTCAAATCCTAACTTAGTATAGAAAAATGTTAAATTCTCGCCCTTGTCTTCACCCAATAAGGTGCCTACAATCCGGAGGCGAGATTAGTCCTGGGTTTGGAGGGCCCAAAGGTGCCCCCACGCGTGCGGGGACTCACCAATAACACCGCGATAAAAAAAAAAAAATAGTTGACAGTTAATATTATTGAAGTAACTAACTCGAACTATGAAAGCTAAATATTGTATTGCAGTCATCTCTAAAGAATCATGAATGTCTTCTCTAATTAATTTGAATTGAAATTAAGTTAATTATCTTCAATTAAACTTTATGATATCTTCGTTTTAAATTTTAAGTATATCAATAACAGAAAAAGTAAATTGTATCTATAATTCATGACTTCAAAAAATTAGTATCAATTACGTTGTAGTTATTTTATATTATATTATTATAAATTTTAATTATATGAAATATAAATTTATTTTCTTTTTACAAGATAAAATTTTAACATTATACAAAATAGTAATATTATTAATTTTATAAAATATATATAGCATTGAGTAAAAAAAAAAAATTAGACCGTGCTTTAAATCTGTTCGTCCACGTTGCATTTGGAACTGGTAAGTGACACTTGTCGGAGGAAGTCGGACTATTCTGTAAATTGCTTTTGTCGTTTTGCTAAATGTGTCGTAACTTGAACCATTGTAGTTTAGTCAAAATTGAGACAATTTTTTTGTACTAATTTGCCCCGACATTTGAGGCATTTTTAGATAAACCATTTTTTATCTATATATTTTCTACCTTTCTAGTAATAATAATATTTTTTTTTATAATTATAAATCATCCAACTATTTTATTGCGTGTTCCACGTAAGATTAAAATGCTCCATTGAATGTCAAATGTCCTGTAAAAAGATCTTGTATCGGAGTGTGTTTTAGTAGTATATTATTGCATTCTCATCGGAAGTGCAATAGGCAATCAAAATAAATGGAATTATGAGGATATCTAGTCTTGTACTATGCATGAGTTACTATTTATATTTTGGGTCATAATCAATCAAGGAATCACACTTAAAAAATAGACACTACTCGTCATTCCGATTTGATGACTCCAGCCAGCCAGCCAATAGTGTTTGTCGATCAAATCATGTCACTCAACAAGTGGTATCCACTTCAACTCGTTCTACATACATAATAACGTTTATCTTCATTTCAATTGTGTTTCAATAAAGTAATTAGTATTTATTTTAAATTTTATATTTTACTTATCATAAATAAAATTTTAAATGTGATATAGATAAATTTAAAAAAAGGACGGTGTTATGGAACCATGCAAAATCCATGCAAGAAAATTCAACCAACGCCAGCGTCGAGTGTGTATATATATATATATATATAAAAGTCGGGTCAATTTTAGTCGTCTTTGAAACACTTTGAAATTGGGTTAATATCTTTTTCATTGAATTTTTGACTTTACTTTTTTTTTTTTTTTATAAAAATTAAAACTTTGGCATAATTAGAAACGCTTCAATGCTTCAAATACCTCCAAAATCTTATCCATTTTTGGCACTATGTTTAATAAGATTGATACGATTCTTTTAGGTCAATTATCGAGTGCTAATTTAGTCATTGTACCGATAGATTATAAGTTTAACGATATTCATGGTCAAATTACAGATGATATATTATATAAAAATAAATAATTTAAATTAATGATGAATATTAATTTAGACTTATATTTTTATGCACTTATAATATATGATATAGTATTATGAAAGGCACTGAAGTGAAATTAGTAGCCACGTAAGTAAGACGGATTGAAGTAGACAACGCACGTCATAAAGCTTACGATCCACTTTATTCTATGTGGTCATATCTAGCGATTAAAGAGACCATGCGAGTGTCATAACCTCTAAAAGACTAGTACATTCTAGTCACAAGCATTAAATGGCTCTAACTAGCATATATTGTTCACCCCCAAATCAGGATGACGAGTAGTACCAACTTTCTAGGTGTTTTTTCTCTAATTGACTATAACACACAAATATAAACGGTAACACATGCACAAAAACAACACACACACACACACACACAATATATATATATATATATATATATATATATATATATATATATATATTGATAGATCCATTATTCTCAACACTTTTAATTTTTTGAGTATATTTTGCACTCCCAACGAACAATCTAGAACATTCTCTTTAGTTCTCAATTCTCTGATGAGATTCCTAGAATTCGTCAATAATTTTACTATCGAAAACCAATCCTAGAATTCGTCAATAACTTTACTATAAAAAAACCAACACTAGGAACACACCTCTCCCTCGCACATGACATTTTACGGGCCAATATTTAATAACAAGTGGAGCTTTCCCATTCTACGCACACAATAAAACTGCTCCGACCATATTACAAGAAGAATCATAATAAAATTCTCTCCAATAAAAATTAGACTCAAAAATATTGAATAGTAGTATAGCAGTTTGGAGGAGTTGGTAAGCAAACTCCTAAAGCTTCTCATCATGGCGGATGGTCGAAGGTTCGAATCCCCCTGAGGTGGTTAGCGCCACGTTAAAAAAGCTCTTTGCTAGGCCCTCACCCTCGAGTAAGAGTTGGACTCGCGAACGCACCTCAAGTTGAATCCGAATTAGTCGGCCCGTGTAGGTTCGGATATCGGATGCTTAAGTAAAAAAATATTAAATAGTTAGTGATAGTGTGATTTATTATATTTGGAGATATATATATATATATATATGTATGTATATGTGTGCGTGGAGTAGGTGGTCGGTTGATGAATTTGGATAATATCACCGAAATGTGGCAGAAAGAAAGATTACTACTACAACAACTAGAGCTTAAGAAGAAGAGGAGGATAAGGACGAAGCAAATGGAACCAACGAGACGAGGACGACAAAGAAATTTTGAGAACTGTTTTGTCGGCTACCCAATTTTTCATTTTTGTGAGCTTTCGTGTGATTCTATTTCTGTAGGAGAGAGAAAGAGGAGAGAGAGAGAGTTACTTGCTTACTTCCTCCCAACGTTGGGAACCAGCTGTTCTGTCTCCATCATCTATCTTTTTTTTTTTTTTTTGTAATATTCAACCAAAAAAATATATTTATTGTTTCATATGTTAATATAATCTACCAAACATATTTCATACAAAATCATAAAAATTATTAAAAAAAAAAAATCCATTAATTTAAATTACTCTACAAAATCTTATTTTTACTCACATAAACACCTTATCTTGACTTTAAATAATTATTTCGACTAATTTAAATTTGATCCAAATTACACTCGTAAAATTTAATTCTTATTCGAAAAAAAAAAAACTATTTTAACTCTTACATGATTTCATAACAAGTATCAAACTCATAATTTGGTTAGACCATATGGTTTTCAGAGTTATCACGACTCCAACTAATTCAGTTTCACCCAAATTACATATGAAAATTAAGTCCAACTCTTACTTAGAAAAAAACTTCATCCTAACTCTCCTGTGATTTTACAACAAATATGAAACTCATAATTTGGTCAGTCCATTTGGTTTTCAGAACTATCACGACTTCAATTAATCTAAATTCAAGCCCTAACTGTAAAATCCAACTCTTACTCGGAGAAAAACCTCATTCTTAACTCTCACATGACTTCACAACAAGTATCAAACTCATAATTTGATTTGACCATTTAGTTTCCAGAGCTATCACAACTTCGACTAATTTATATTCAACCCAAATTACATTTACATAATTTAACTTTTACTCAAAAAAAAATTTAACTTTAACTCTTACATGACAATTACAACGAGTATTCAATGACAAACTCATTGCTCACAAAATCTTTAATAATAGGTTTTGGGTGTACAAGAATTTTAGGGGAAAGTACTGTAGTGGACTGGGGTATGGTAGTATTAAAAGTGGATTTTGATTCGGGGGGGTGGGTGAGAAGGAAGGGAGAAATGGAGGAATGAAGAAATGATGGTAAATCATTACTGGCACAAAATCCAATTATGTAATCATTAGTAGTCGTTGTTTAGCTCGTATAGTACCCAAAGAGATAAACAATCATATCATATATCAATATTTATATTATAATTAGACTTTTTTTTCTTTCAAATCAGGTTTAAAGTCTATGATTATAATTATAATCATAATAATAATTGAATTTTCTTTAAATTATTCCTTAGATTTTTTTTTTTAAAAAAAATAATGATGAAAAAAAGAAGAAGAATATATTTGAAAGTAATAATGAATGTGCTCCGTGGAATAGACGTTAAAACAAACAAAGTTAAGTAATGAAGTGAAGCATTATTGGCCTTTTATCAGTGGTAGTGTAGATTTGTTATATATATATATATATATATATATATATATATATGTGTGATAGAATTAGCATATCATATCACACTTTCTTTTGCCTTTTTCTTTTTTATAAATGAAAAGAAAAAGGAGAATAAATGATAATTTTGATGAATGATTTCATCAACCATATGCTTTATCGAAACTTGTTAGTTTAAGTGAAAGAAATTTAATTTTCTATTTATAAAATATTAAGTTTGAATTTTATTTATAAATAGATAAATATAGTGAACATTTTCTTCAATAGAAGTCCGACACAATTTGACTCCGATTAATGAATTAAAATGATCATTGACCATTGAATACTGAACATATCTATATATAAAAAAGGACTTTCAAGGATTCCCTGTTTGCCTTCGAGGGTTACGTCTTCTTTCGTGTACACCCTCTATGATTGACCTTTAGTGTAATATTCTGTACTCAAACGTTTTAACTTTCTTCGCCAATGTCTTATGTAGCGGTCGGCCTTATAAAGCTCGCTAAGCTTCGCTTCCCTCCCCCCTTCCCTTATTAAGTACTAAGTCGAAAATATTAGATTTTTTTTTTTTAATAAAAAAAAGAGTGTGGTTTTAAGTGATAAGCGGTGCTCTAAAAAAGAGTACTTAGAAAAAGGTGAAGACATTTTTCTCTTTTGGTGCTTTTGTCTTCTTTGTCTGATAAGGACAACTCTATACTACACGTTCCCACCCAAAATGAAAAGACCCTTTTTTTCAATTCCTTTCTTTTATTTTTCTTTTTGTTTTATTATATCTATATTCTTTTTTAACAATTTTGTATTATATTTTATAAAATCATTACCTTAAATATTTCGTAAAAATTAAATATTTATTATCAATTTAAAATATTTTTTTACTAAATAGAAAGATGGATATTATCTATTAACTACGAAGCATTAATGAATTGATAAAAAATTATTTAATATCAAATAAATTTATATTTGACAAGTTTGGTCATAAATTTTATTTTTTTTACTTTTAAAATCCCAATTTTTTTTCACAAATTTTGTCAAAATTTTTTAAAATTTAACGGTTTGTGTGGTTTATTGAATAAAAGAAAAGAGTAATTATGAAATATATTTTTTATATATATTATTTTACCTTTTCAAAAATATTTTGTAAATAAGTGTTGCAATCTTTTTTATTCTAGTTTTGTGGATATTTCATGTAAAGTGATTTAATTATTTTTTCTTTAATTGACTAAAATCACATAAATTGTTAAATTTAAAAAAAAATGATTAAAAAAGACATTAGTTGTCTTAGTTAAAAAAATATTTTAAGACTAAATTTACCGATTATTCAAATTATTTTGACCTGTTTAAATATATAATCGTTCAAAATTTAAAATTAAAATTTATATATTATAAGAAATCTATTCCACAAAATTACTATATATATATATATATATATATGAATATGATTTAAAGATACGTACAATACAAAATCTAGAGACCAAACGTGTACAAAATTATTCAACTTTTGACGAAAGAAGGAAATAATTGAGAAGGTCTTTTTCTCTCTCTCTCTCTCTCTCTCTCTCTCTCTCTCTATATATATATATATATATATATACTTGTGTGTATATATATAGGGAATAAGTCTGCTTCCAGCTGTAAGGGGCGGTGGAGGAGAGGGGTCAGAAGGGGGGGTAATGAGCACAACACAACAATGTCAAAAAGAAAGAAACTAACTTAGAAGAGTTGTGGCTGCAGCAATCATAACCAGTTTGATTAACTCCTTTCTTTGCTTTTCTCTTTTTACTACCTTTTCTGATTCCCATTGCCCAACAAAAGTAGGCCTTACTTGTATCTTCACATCCTTATGCATTTCTCCATATATATTATACACAAGATATTGAGTTCAAACCTTTCTTATGGTACAAAAAAATAGATGTAAAGAGAGCTTTCTTAATAAGGGTCCGACAAGACTTGAATTCAAAAATATATATATATATATGTATACATTTTTATAATCAAATAATTCAAGATGTAATTGAATTACTAAATAGCTCTCTATATTCATCATGCAATAAATTGATAAAATACTGTCTATACTCACATATACATATGTTTAAAAAGTTCTTCAAAATGCAAATGAACCGATAAGAAATTATTTATACTCGTGTATACAATTATTTAAAATTTAAAACTAAATTTTTTTTACAATTGACCAACTCAACTCGAAAGAAAATTAATCTATCTTAAAAAGGTCTTCTATAATTTGAGATCCAACTTGGACACCTCATACCCTTATTAAAAACAAAAAATCTATACAATACAGTGGGCCCAGATATCATCATCCCAAATCTAATGCTCCCTTACTCTAATAGACAATTCACATTGATATATCAATTATCCAAAATAAAAAATAAAAAATAAAAAATCACATTGATATATACATATATATTTTTTGATGAATCATTGATATATATATAAAGTTGCATCCACCAATGAGAATTCACCAATTGGCACTGTTGGTTTTTCATCAATTAGACTTAATAATCCACTATTTATAGGAAATACTCAGTAATGTAATAATGTATACAACAAACAGCTAGAATGACCAAACGATGGAAAACAATCCAATCCATCCCCTAAAAGAAAAGGAAAAAAGGCAAACAAAATAACGAAATTTGGACAACAAAATGGGATTCAGCTTTTGAATCACAGAAAACGCCTATAACGTTATCATCTGGTGCAGACTCTGCATACTTTTTCTGTAACTAATGCATTGATAAATTCAGGAAAATGCGATTTGTCAATAAACGCTACAAAAGCTAAGATGTTCGAACATTCTTACTATTTACAGAGAAAAACACTTATATCATCACACAATCAAAGCATTGGCTTTTTGGTTTAGGAATGGCAAGTCCTGAAAACCTCACCGCGCATTACATCAATTGGATTGTGTTCAAGAGTGTATCGCTCCGGACCTAGGTACATGCCTGTTCTCTCCAACAGTGCAAGCCCTTCTTCTCTGCCATATCTTGAGGCATAAAGTTTCAGGTATTCAACGTCCTGGTGGAAACCGGCAAGTACAAGGGCATCAGAATATAGAATTAGTTATGCAAATGAAAAATTGAGTTATATTTAGACAAAGTTCTGTGGCCATATTTATAACAAGCAAACTAAGCATATTATTGGATTATCTCTGATAAAAGACTGCAGAAGTGTTACTGATGTCGTTAGCTTATGCATTCGAGACTTTATTATAACCGAGTACCTGCAGGCCACTCAAAAGCCGCTCTAATCTTAAAGAAGCTACAGGCTGCTGTGAAGATGAGAACACCTGACCAGGGTAGAACAAGACTCCATCTCCAGGAGGGAGTCCACGCCTAAATCTTATCTGTACAAAGAGAAATGAAATTATAAATTGTGTTGAGCAGCAGCAACAGAAAAATTTTATGAAACAGAACGTATGGCTTGTGACTACCTCAGCACTGGGAACTGTTGCTTTCTCGTAGCAGTTGGCACCCCAATAGAGAAAACCTGTTCCCCCTTCTTTCCATACACGCCACATAACTGCACGATGTTGGGTACCTCGCATGCCCAGGTGCCAGTTAGGATGAGGATCAGATGGACCCATGCAGACATATGTCCACCATTCCTGTGTAAAGGTATAATGAGAACACAAGTACGTGTCTTTATCTATTTTCATGCAAACAAGCCCAAAAGAAGAAGGGGTCGGGGAGGAAGGAGAAGGGGCAGTGAACAAAAGTGGATAACTTTTCATGCACAAAATGTTTATCTAAAATTTTTTTTCGTGAATTCAGTCAAAACATCCTGGTTCCTTAAAAACAGGGTTATCCATGTGAAGTAACATGTAAGATATCTATGTAAAACCTCAATGCTAATGAATTATAAGAGAGCCTAAGAAGTAGTTTACATACATTCTTATGTCAAATGCAAGTACCAGAACACACATTACCTCACCACTTTCAGGTTGTATTTCAGAAATGATGTCCTTCACCAGATCCTCTCGGTTACCAATCACCCATTCACTGCAGAGGGAGACAAAATCATCACCACTTGCATATGGTGTTCAAAATGCAGTTGAAGGTACTAAAGATTTAGGATATTTTCACCAACTTGAGATTTAAAACAAAATAAAAAGTATAAACAAGACAAACTAACAATAACTATTTTTATAGAACCATGTAAAAAATAGTTGACTTAATATACCTAGTACAGTATATCTGAGTATGCGGGCGAAGGAACTCTGGAACTTTCAGAAAAGCCTCAAAATTATTAGAAGCAAGTGGTGCATCACTTGGCCCTACAAAGAGTTCAAGAGGGATTAAAGCAATCAATATAAATGAAGCATTCCTTCCAG
The DNA here is from genome assembly GCA_025388415.1 of Cynanchum wilfordii. Lineage (NCBI taxonomy): Eukaryota > Viridiplantae > Streptophyta > Magnoliopsida > Gentianales > Apocynaceae > Cynanchum > Cynanchum wilfordii. Next base: position 851,102 of record JAHSUH010001080.1, read on the forward strand.
TGGAAAAGATATTTAAGATTCACCACAACCAAATCAAAGAAATTAGCACCCCACGGGCAGGAATAGTTGTGGTGAATCAAATGTCTTTTCCCCATGAAGTGCATAAAAGAACACACCAAAAAAAAATGAAAAGATTATAAAGATGACAATATTTATCTTCAATTTTGATTTTAGGTAGAAAGAATAAGAAGAAAACAAGAGAACAACATGAACAGAAAAATAAAAAATATGTGCATTCTACTAAAATTAGGCATCAGAATCTATACCACAATAGTATGTAGTCAAAATACGGGCATCAGGTGCATAGGCATGAACCTCACTGGCCATGTTGCGAATTGCATCATAATGATCCACATTCAGTGGCTGCAAGAATTCAACAAAATTGGTCATATGTGCAAAAATTGTATTGATAGTTAGACCTCACTTTCAATTGATAATGCGACCCCACTATGAACAAAAAATAGATACAGCATGATGGAAGACAGAAAACAATTCGTTCCTTCGTCCAGAACTGAATTCCCACATTTTTGTTTCAGGATTATCCGAAAATAAACATCCTTCTTTTCCAACAATGAATATATTTTCTATATGAAATTTCACAAACAACAACCTTAGTCTAAGGAATCAATGTCCTACAACTAATTGGACCATGGCATGATCCATGAGTAGGGCACATAATAATTTCATATGCCCATATATCAGTATTACTATCTAAATCAGGTGGTAGGGATGCAATATCAGTAATATTGAAGCCTCAGGTCTTTGATTACTAGAAGAATAGAAAGATACAAGAGTCGACAAGTTATACTAGTGTAACCATACCTCATCCCAAAGGTAAAAGTAGGCCTTTCTCCAATGATTTTTTGTTCTTAATATCTCAACTTCTCTTTGCAAGTACTCTTTCCTTGTATCACCACTATTATCAGAAGATAAAAAGCTAACATTATAGCATCATATCAGGCAAGCAAACAGTGCCAAACTCAGTGGTGGTCAGGGTTGCATACCAGGAAACAACTGGACCATATGGCACGGCATATGCAGCAAGCCGGGGATCAGAAAAATACTCATCTGATTTTGGATGATCAGCTACAGAAGCAAAAGGATGATGGAGGAAAACATCAGAATCAAATTAGATATCACACAGTTCACTGGCAATTAGCCAATGGGCAGTTCACTGTCGAATTTTATGCTGATAAACCATAAAGAAACTTCATTTCAGTACCAGGCCAAGGGCAGGTGTATGTCAAAACTCGCATGCTATCACCCCATCTGCAGAAGTAGGGACTGATTTTATATTGAAGTAGCCACTTAAAATGCAGATCCAAAGCTTCATACCACTCATTGCTTCCATGTTCAACACCAAAACGATCTTCAATCACCGTATCAGAGACCTAAATATAGCTAAGGAAACCCATAACACACTTCTCATTGAATTATACTTTCAAGGTTAAACTGCCCACAATTTCAAGAGAAATAAGAATGAAGTATACACCTCCAAAGGTTTTGTCATCTGGGTTCCAGAACTAAGACTATGATACAAGGTTTTGTCATCCTAAAGCAACCTAATGTAATTGTTCAAAGGAGTTTCCTCTTTGCCATAGAATCATCAAACTGAATATGAACAACTGTATTACGAGACTCAAACAGAATATGAAAAGAGTTTGGACATATTTTTCTATGTTACGGAAACATAAGAGATGTAGGTGTAGAGTTCTGTTTGCACACTACTTGATGCACCTATAGAGAACATAGCCCAATGCAGGTCTCCTAAAACTTGCTTAAACTATGAAAAAGGAGAACAGCCAGTAAATTTTATGAGTATAACCTAATTTTTGCAGTTAACTTTGTAAAGAACACGTTTTGTCAAAAAAACATATCATGAAACCAACAGACTTCTGTTTATTACATACATGAATTATTGACAACACATCAAAATGGGCACAAATCTGATCCGTGAAAATACCCATTATCTTGATAACAAAAAGAATCTAGAAAAGAGACATATGAATAATTCCACAATACCAGTTAAGTAAAATAAAAACTGCATGAAGGATACACCAATAACAGCAGGAACAGAAGGAGTCTCTGGAAGAACAAAATCCCAAACTGTCAAACTGATCTTCAGCCTTATTGAAAGATTTGAGATTGCATCTTCATCCATCATATCTGATGGGCCATTTTCTTGAAAGAAATCAGAAAATGATGGGGACAGAAGAACTTTTCTCAAAGATGAGGTTGCAGACTTCATTCTTTCTACCTAGAAAAAGAAAAACAGGTATTGTAGAAATCCAAGAATAGAAAAGTTGAGAGATCCTTTAGTACATTAATGTTAAAGACACCCACCATTTCATCCACCGGTTTTCCATCAATGGGCTCCAAAACATCAAGGCAGTTCGTGAGTTCTCTATAAATTTCATGTTTCTCAGTTTTTCCCAGGCAAGTTGCTCCAGATCTGTGATAAGTCAGAACAAATCAATATAAACTTACCTTGCCAAACAGTCCATATTCAAGTGCAAAAACTTTTGCATGCCAAAGAACAAAAAATACAAGACATAAATATGACATAACAATCTAATATTTAACTGAAGTTAAACAGGAAAGACAATCACTCTGCATCAGCTCTAGTAGCAGTGATTATGAGTTCTCCTTCATATTGACCAGGCGGTTGTGCATTTGGAATGTCTACAGAAAGCCAAATGACAGTTGTTTCACTGCAAAACAAACAAGTATGATCAATCATGAAGAATGTCATTTAAATGTGATTTATTCACACACAAACACACACATATATTGTGAGAGAGTGTACCCTGGAAATAAATTAAGCTGACAGGTTGGCATATCAAGGGGTACAAGAGCATCAGGAACACCTAAAACAGGAACTACACGCCTTACTGACAAAGATTGGCCGGCAATCAACCTGCAGAAAACACATGACATATGAGTTCTAGATCTCGCTTCAATTTGCATAAGAAGATTCTAAACTACAGGGTCAGGAAATCAACCTATCTCCTGAACTGGAGCATAAATCAGTACAGTGGACTTGTGCACCTCCGGCAATACGGGATCCAACCCATGAAACTTTTGGTCGTAAAGCAATTTGAATACTCTCTCTCTCATTTCTTGCTGCTAAAAGTGACATCTTCAAACGGAAAAAAAAGGGTCAAATTCCAAGGTTGCCCAAATCCCAGTGGTCAGTTAATTCAACAAGACTGATAACTACAGACTGACAAGATAATGAAAGACCTTTCAAATCTCTATGTGCAAATGAATTCAAAAGACTTGTTTCTGGGTATTATTCTGTTTTTAAAACATACACAATGGCAGCTGGTATAAGAAACCAAGCAACATCTAAACTAACAAGAAATAGTATCCACAGCATAAAAACTAGAACTGAAGTGTTGCTAGCAATCTTACTGGTTCCAATGATCTAGGCATATCTTGCGGTCCAACATTAGCTGTGCTAGGCATGCACCACACGTGCATTAAATCTGAAGAAGGAATTTTTGTAGGGTCAATAGCACCCCTAAACCTACTAGGGTCATGAACAGCATTATCATTCCACCCATAAGCTGTTCCTCCTCCAGCAACACCTTCAACCGGTGGCACCATCATTTCCAAATGATTTTCTGCAAAAGATATCAAGAAGGCAGAGTGCAGATAGAGCAAGTATTACTGTCATCTACTTTTGAGCAAAGCTTATAAGAGCTATAAATCTATTGAAGGAATACTAGAGTAAAGGTCCAAACACGTGATAGATGACTATATATGAATATTGAATATTACGTACGGGCAAACCCATATTCGACTTGACACCAGACATCATTGGTATCCCAGCTGACATAAAATACAGACTATTAAAAAAGAAGCTATTTTTGAAAAAAGAAAAAAAGAAGAAATTTTTCCTTTGTTGAGATGGAATTGCAGACTGAGGCAGAATTCAGCCAAGCAGGGCGGTAGTAAAGATGGATTTATGTATTGAGGGAAACATTCAAGATGATCTTTTTATGGTTACGACACCATGATATGTGGGTTTGGTAATTGGTTTGTTCTGGTTCTTGATAGGTGCACAAGTTCCTCAAATACCTTATTCAAACACAGATGTCAACTTGATAAAAAGAATCCATATCCATCAATAAAAAGAATGAAAGTAATTTCTAGTTTCATTCATGAACCATAAACGTCAATCAAACAAGGTGGCAACTTGTTCAAAGTTGTTCTTGAGTAACCATCAGTGAATAATGCTTGTGAAACATCTTGCATTTGTAATCTACTACCTCTCCTATCTTCACAACCATTAAAGAAATGCTGTAATATCAATCACCTTCTAGCAACCCAACATCGGTCAAGTCTTGGTAACTTTGTATTACTACTCAAATTAGAACAAGAAACCAAAGTACCGAACTAAAAAGTCACTAAAAAAAACTTTCCAAATCGAATGAAATCCAAACCCTCTAAAATAAAATCTACTCCCTAAAACCTCTTCATAAAACTGCAACATATATTTTTAGGAAATTACTAAAAGGAAAATCAAGTTCCTAAGATAAACTTTAATTAACAAATAAATTCTTATTTCCTAAAAGAAAGAGAAAATTTCATGCAAACTGTCAATAGAAGAAATAATAATAGAGATACGATTGATACTCACCGGAATCATCCATTGCTACTTTCGGTAAAAAAAAAAACAAAATAAAATAATTCGGATAAAAATTGAGTTCTCCGGAGTATTCTAGAGCTACGCTGAGGTGGTGATCGCGGCGGTTCAAATGAAATGATTCTTTTTTTCTTCCGGTGAGGTGTATTTTGTGTTAGAATATGTAGGTAAAGGGAAAGTGATAGTTACAATCTCGGTTTTACTAATTGTACTCTCTGATTTCAGGCCAAAGGGTCTGTGATAGGTGTGGAGATAGTAATTTTTGGAGTGGCAGGTAAAAAGGGCTATTCATCGGATTTTGCATGTCAGATGGATAATTAATAAGGGAAAAATTATTATTAAATTAGGTCACGTGGTAGTTAAAAATGGGTCACTTCCAAATGCGGTGTGCTATTTGATCCGAGCGCCTCAGTAAAAGAAGGGCTTTACGTGCGAATTCGTGTCCTACGAGGAAGTTTTAAGTAAGTCTTTTTTTTTATAGTATAATTCCCATGTACAGGTGTGATTCAAGTATTCGAATACTACACAAGATTAAGAGTTAATGGATAAGAGTATTATAAAATTACCCGAAATCAAAGATTTTTGCTATGAACATCATATAAATGTAAGAGTAAGGTATGTTAGAAAGATCAATAGTTTAAAACTAGCTAGAAAAACCATATAAAAATTGAGACTTTTCCTAAATAAGAATTGGAGTATGTGATGATTTCAAATATCGGATGATCTAATCAAGGATCAATTTTCAAAATGAATAATATATATATATATATATATATATATATATATGCAATTTTGAGGTTTATTTGCCTTGAATTCAAGGTCTCCACTGATACTAATTGAAAATATACATCCAAAAGATGCTTTCTAAAGCTATATATTAAGCCATTTCGTCCAATCTCTCTTGACAATCAACTCTTTGTTACTAGATCTCAATTTGAGTAGAATAGATAGAAGAAGATGAAATACATAAAGAGGAAAGTCAAGCAACATAAAAGTTGCAAAAAAGTACAACCAGTAGAATGCCAAAATCTGCATTGAAACTTCGCAATATGATGTGACTTGTCATCATCCAACACATGGACACACTTCGACGATAAATCGGGGTCCTCATAAATACCTGCAATTTAGGGATGATCAGGAATCAAAAAGTAAAACAAGTATGGAGGAATCAGAAAAGCAAACAACTTGAAATTCAACTTTCAGTAAACTAGTCAAGCTAACTTAGAACTGGAAAGAAACCTTTGCTGCAATACTATAAACATCCATGGGGAGCAACCTCACAAGGTCACACCCACATATAGAAGACTTTTTTACTAATGCAAACCTAATCATGATATGTAATTGGCATATCCCTCATGTTTCATCTGTGCCAAAAGTATGGTATTCTCATATTGATATCTAATAAGCTTTGTGATTTCTTGATTAATGCTGTTAGGAAATAAACAGGCAATAGGATTATCTGGACCAACATCTGTTTCGAAACAAGCATTCCACAGAGAGCAGTTGCTCACATTCTCAAACCCCCTATGTGCTTGGCTAAAGAATTTGATAATGTAACGGAAGTGCTTATAGTGAAATTTCCTACATGGATTACCTTTACATATAGCAAATTGCTTACCATAAAAGATGCAAAGAATCACAACAGTTATGTAAGACCACAGCAATTATGTAACATTGTAATGTTGTTTTGCAACAGACAATATTACTTGTATCAAAAGAAGTTCAATATTTAATCCATTTCTGGCATAACCCGTCCTTTAATTCAACTTTATGCAATATCTTAACTCTTCCTAATATTGATGGAGCCAAAGTTGCAAAGTCCGAAGTACAAGGAAAGACATCTATCACAGAATGGGAACATGAAAACGTACCTTTTGCAGAAATCAGTAACATATTTTGAGCTGTTGTATAAAATAAACCACATCAACACTACAATCAAGATATCTTTAGGTGCTAAGGAGAACTCATAATCATTAGAAATCATGAGATAAACACAATTTGAATATTTTTTTTTACTACATTTGTGAATTGTGAGAATATAAACAAGCATAATAATTTGCTATAAACAAATTAGATGCTCCAGATTGAATGTCAAAATGAAGGATACTGAATAGATAGCGCTCCCACCAATCCAGCATATAAAGACCAAAAGTAACATTATATAGATAAATCTTGCGCTGAATCCAATTCATAGCAGTAGTACCTGAAGTATAGCAAGATCATCATATTATCACATCTGCACTTTGATATGAGGCCAAAAAAAAGGAGACAAATCGATAAACAGATAAAAATAAATCCTTTGACAACTATTCTTACCTCTTCAGAAAGAAACAATTATAACCATCTTATCAAGGATTACATACAAAATTCACCTAATCAATTGAAGCTGTAATTCGATAACTATAATTCAAATGTTTTCTTGAATTTCAAAAACTGTGAGCACATATTTTCTACTAAAATATGCTCACAGTTCCCTGTAATTCCTACTCGCTGTATCATTTGGATCTGATTAACTAATAACACTATCTTTTGATGCTCAACCAGAAGGGAAATAAAACAAAAACAATCTTACCTTTAAAGAAGAAGTAAAGGAACGGTGAAAGTATCGGTACGTTGTAGAGTAAATCCTGACACAGAGAAAAACGGATAAAAATCGTCAGAAAAGTTGACAAAGGAACGGAGAACAATTGACGAGCATCAAAGGTCGCGGTGGAACCACGGTAGCGATGGCGTACCTTACCTGGCGTTGGTGATTCCGAGGAGAAACAGTTGAATCGGGAAAGGTGAGAAACGGCGACGTACAAAGCTGAAGACAGTGGCAATGGGCCTTGAGATTTTTCCATAACCAGTTTTTTTGTTGGCATATCTTACGTGTTGAGTGGGCCATGGGCCTTCTCCGATTTAGTGATAAACTGCTAAAATTACAAAATATAAAATTATTTCTTATATATATTAAATTTTATTTAAATAAAAATGCGATACTAATCAAACTATTTATTAATGATGTAACGTGACGGATAGGAGGACAAGTTATCTCCGTTACTGCAACTCATTATAAATCGTAGAGCTGAAACTAGCTCCCTGCGGCCTATCCGTTACCGGCGAGAAGCAAAACCCTATACCTTCATTGGGCGAAAACAATGGAGAGTGCATTCGCGAGTGCCTCTGCCATCAGCGACCAGAGGCAGAAAATTGAACAGTACAAACACATCCTCACCACCGTTCTCGCGTCCAATGACAACGTGCAGGCTAAGAAATTCATTGATCACAGTCAGTTACTCACTTGTTACTCGCGGTTATTCGTCTTTTCTGATTGTTTCCTTCTGTTTTTACAATTCTAGGGTTTGATTTTACTCTAATTCTGTTTGCAGTGTTATCCGATGAAGTACCGCTAGTAGTGTCAAGGCAGCTTTTGCAGACTTTTGCGCAGGAGTTAGGAAAATTGGAGCCAGAGACTCAAAAGGAGATAGCGCATTATACTCTCAATCAGATTCAGCCTCGAGTCGTGTCGTTCGAGGAACAGGTTTGATTCAAATACTTGTCAAAAGTTGTGATCGATGCTTTTTGGTGTTTAGCCTTTTTCCAAAACTGGAATCGCGCTTTATATTCTCATGGACGTGGCTGGCAGGTACTTATTATTAGAGAGAAGCTTGCTGGATTATATGAGTCTGAGCAACAGTGGTCAAAAGCTGCACAGATGCTAAGTGGCATTGATTTAGATTCTGGAATGAGGTGTGGTAATAGGCATTTTTTCCAGTCGACTTTTAAGTCATTTATTCCACAAATATTTAAAGTTCTAATAAGGTCTTTTCAATTCTCTGCTCAGAGTTATTGATGACACATTCAGACTGTCGAAATGTGTCCAAATTGCTCGTCTCTACCTTGAGGTATGTGTGTTGTCTATTTATTTGAGTTTTTGTGTTACGTCTATTGATTTGAGTCTTTTTTTTTCAATTCAAATTGATATCTATTGATATACAATTCTCACCGTTTGGCTAACCTTTCTAAGGTGTTGATATGAATTTGTGAAACCAAACTCAGTAACTAACATTTTACTGTCTGAAAATACTGGTGTGCATAAGAAATGAGCAATTTCCAGGATAAAATTTTGGTTGAGTAAAGAGTTTTCTTAGGTAACAGAGACTCGTTATATGAATTTATGACATATACCATCTCTTAAACTATTCAATTCATGAGTTATTTTAGAAGGCTAGTAAAGAGATGCTGTATTATTTTAGGATTTTGAAATAAAATTCAGCATTAATGGGTTAGGAATTATTATCAAAGCATTGTTGCCATAAAGGAATAATTCAAGGGGTTTTTCTACTACTATTAATGTATCTATCTGCTCCAATTACTTTGGATAGTGGAATGACCAGAAACATTATATGTTTTGTTATTGAAGGTTTCCCTTTTGGGGGCTCTGGTATGGATAACTCACTTCAAACATTTGTGTCTTGTGTTGGCACATAGGTATAATGACCACATCAAGAAGAAACTAGATAACCATGATTATATTGCTTGGAAATCTGCATGTTATAAATCCTTGACAGCCATGGCTCTACTTATATATAACAATTGTGAAGGCATTTCTATGGTTTGTAAACTTGTAATCTTTTGACTGGCAGGATGACGATTCTACTAATGCAGAAGCTTTTATCAATAAAGCTTCATTTTTGGTCAGCAACAGTCGGCATGAAGTATTGAATTTGCAGTACAAGGTTAGTGTTTGTGCTATTCAAAAAATCTTCACGATCAAAAGATGAACTATGCATGAAACTTATTATTTCTCTCCAACATTAACAGGTTTGCTATGCTCGTATTTTGGATCTGAAGAGAAAGTTTCTGGAAGCTGCACTACGTTATTATGACATTTCACAAATTGAAAAACGGCAAATAGGAGATGAGTATGTTCTTTTACCAACTCCCAAGTAAAAATAGGGAGGAAAAAAAAAAACGAGTATTAACTGAATATGCTAAAGTTTTAGTACTGAATTTATATATGTGTAGGATTTGCTTGCATTCTGTATCTTTCCTGAAAACATGAATTGCAACTCCATTGGGGTTTGACTTGGCCATGTCATCACAGACTTCTGTACACCACAAATTCAGAATCACATTCCAGATTAATATCTTTGAATCTTTTTAATCTGACAGGGAAATTGATGAAGAAGCATTAGAGCAAGCTCTTTCTGCGGCTGTTACATGCACTATTTTGGCTGCTGCAGGCCCTCAACGATCTCGTGTTCTTGCCACATTATACAAGGTAGGAATCATTATCGAACATTTAATTCTGGCCCATGTGCATGCATGCAAATGTTTTTTTTTTAAAAAAAAAAAAAAAAAAAAGATTGGTCGCATTATTGAATGGGTTGTGCAACGACCAGGGTTGTTAGTGGGATGTACATTATTTGAGTTCCATGAGTTTTAATACAAGTTGTCTCTCAGAAGGCTATTCTTGATCATCTCCTAAATTTTGGCTAGGATGAGATCATTAAAGTTGACTGCATCTTATCAAAATTAGTTCCTACAATATAATGTAATTATGTTGAAAAGCCAATTCCTGTTGCAGGATGAACGTTGCTCTAAGTTAAAGATTTATCCAATCTTGCAGAAGGTATTTTCAGCACTTTATGTCCATAAAATATGTTAGAAAAATTCAGTCATGTACCATTGGCTTACTTTAAGTTATGCCAACAAGCAGTCATAAGATAAATAGCTATGCAATCGAATGAATAGGTATTTACTTGAATCTTATATGGTTTTTTCTTAGGTTTATCTTGAAAGAATCCTGAGAAAGCCTGAAATTGATGCTTTTGCTGAGGAACTGAAACCACATCAGGTTTGTGTTATTTTTTTTAACATGCTTGCTTTTCTTAGATGTTCAAACAATTGTATGTTAATGAACTGTATGTGAAATGCTTTTCGCAGAAAGCATTTCTACCCGACAATTTTACTGTCCTCGATCGTGCTATGATTGAGCATAATCTTTTGAGTGCTAGCAAACTTTATACTAATATAAGGTGCATACTTTATTAATCTCAATACCTCATCTTCTTTCTTGTTTTCTACTTTCTCATTAATATGTTTTCTTTTCTTTGATATGTGCTTATTTGCCATTTGAAATAGCTTTGAAGAGTTAGGCACCTTGTTGGGCATTGCTCCTCACAAGGTATGTTTCTGTCTCCAACTATTTACTTTTGTTGTCAATTTATCGATTGTCCTCTTTCATGTGCATTTGTCAGGATAATATTGAGCAGGTTTGTGGGACATGATTATAATAGACAGTATAAATAATTTTTTATTTTTTATTTTTTATTTCGTTAGATTTTGTAACTGATTCTAGGAAAAATGTTCATGTGATAATTGATTCCCCCAAAGCAAAGAGCTGAAATGCGTATTTCTTTGCAGGCTGAGAAAATTGCTTCCAGAATGATATATGAGGACAGAATGAGAGGATCTATTGATCAGGTAGATGTTCAGTGAGACTACAGTATGTTACAACTGTTCACTTGCATACCTTTGATATAATTCCATGTAGAATTTAATTGTTTGAGTACACTGTCTTTTGCATGTTCTCTATAATCAGGTTGAAGCAGTCATACATTTTGAGGATGACTCTGAGGAGTTCCAACAATGGGATCAACAGGTAAAGCTGTCTTTATGTTTATTTTCACAAGGTTTAGGACTATTGGAAAAGGTTTCAGGTTAACAGGATTCATTACTAGCATGAAATATTTTTGGATGATATCAATAACTTAAATGGATTTAATTAGATATCGATTTATATCAAATTAATTTTCATAAAAAGAAGAAAAAAACACGTCTAACAATCCTATATATTTGATCTGATCTATCCCTTTACAGGGTTGAATATCTATATATTGTCTGTTTCTATATTTTTTGTCGTCATTTTAAACATTGAAGTAGCATAAATCTCCCCATTCCGTAGTTTCCGTTCCTAATGATTGCCGTCATTTATAACAGATTGTTGGGCTGTGCCAAGCTCTGAATGACGTCCTGGATAGCATGGCAAAGAAGGGCTTGCCAATTCCGGTGTAGCTTCCATTCTGAATGTATAAAAAATCTTTTCTTTTTCTTTTTGAAATTTTACTGTCATTAAAAAATCTTTTGCTTCCTGGTATAACGTATGCTTATAATGTTTGGCAATTTGATTTTAGCCGGTAATATTTATAAAGAAAAAAGGTAGTCATTCTTTAACATATAGAAGAGTTGAGCCATTGCTTACTACTCTCCTAATGTCCAGTTTCATATAGAATTGTTTTATGTACAAGCTTTTTTAAGAAAAGAGAAAAAAAAGATAATCAATCGATATTCATAAACTTTCCGAGTTTTTACACGGAGATGATCGTTTAGATGAATCTTTCCCTCCTTGTACAAGCACATCATGATTAATGGAAGCCAGCTGTGACAAATTCTGCACAAGAGAAGGCAGGATTTCAAAATAATGCCAAAGTCATAAAAGGTACAATTTTAGATAATCCTGCAGTAGTGTACACAAACGAAGTTGAACTACATTCATCTCAAGAAGTATAAAAAATAGGTTTGCGATGTTGGTATAGACTTTGAAATTATGACTTACCTTAAAGGAAAAGTTTATCAGAGAAAGATCAAGATGAGAAGTATTGAATTCAGCAAGATCGCCACATTCATCCATCTTCTGAACAAATGGAAATCCAATGTTGAGATTTCAAACAGAAAAACAGAGAAACACAATTGATGAAGATGCCCTTTCTCCATTTAATTTTCCTTATGTATCCTATTCTCAAAAGCCTACTCCCGATAGCAGCAACAGGATCACATAACAACAACTCGGTATACCACATACATGGGGTAGATGTCATGTGAGGGCTAAGCTACTGGGGAATCACATAAAGACTGCATAAATTATTGTTTTTATGTTTTAAGGAATGCAATGATTTAAATAGAAGTCCTATAAGAGAATTATTTACCTCAGGACTAGAATCTGAGCAACGTTCAGATGAATCAGTATCACTAAACTCACTCTTATCTTGTATACCAGTTGAATTGTATCTTGGCACAAAATAGCTTGTGTCATCAATACTGTCAGGTTGTGGTACGAAGGCCGCCTGTGAAAACAATTAGTTGCAACAATCAAAATACAAGAGATGGCAAGATGCAACAACTAGGAATTCTAGTAGGGAAAGATGGTAATAAAGTCATGTCCAAAGACTGACATCATTGAATAAATTGATGAAGGGAAGGTCTCTATATACTTCTAATTAAGCAGGTAAACCAATATGGTGTTTTTGAATTTATTTTGGGAGGAGAAATGCAATATTCATTCCCCAATATATGGGAAGTTTTGGATCTTGAGAAAATGGAAAGTCCTTTTAAAAGCTTTGTTAGTTCACTCTTTGAAAGCCGTCAATAGCCTTTATTCTTGCTAACTTACAATACAGGATGGGGGTTACCAATTGTTAAGTTGAAAACCTGTGGCAACCGAAGGTGTTGCAAGCTGATAAGCGTTTTTCAAGCTTGTGGATCCATGGTATGTTTTCTTCAGAGTCCAAAGTCTTAAATAATATTATATCTAAGCTAAAGGTGGAAGACCTTACCTTCTGTAAAGTGAGATTGTCCCAGTCAACTCCTGCGAAGAACGGATGAACTTTTACCTATACGAGGATCAAAAATATAATTAGACAATAGTTGTTAGGTCATTTGTATATTCTTCCTGATTTCTTTTGAAATACATATCCGGTTTCATACCAAAAAAAGGCATGTTATCCTATTAAGATCAGGAAAAATTGACCTCAAAACTGTCAAATATTGAAAACTTTCCAGTCTGGAAAAACTAGAAAAAACACTTATTTTACACCAGACAACGAATCAAACAAGTAAAATGAAACCTCTGATGCTCCCTTTGCTCCAAGCCGCTGATTTGGGTCAGGGCTAAGCAACCTACATGATTAGATTCACAAAGAATATAATTGTGAGTTTTCGGACAAATGCACAAAGGAAAAGATGAACAGAACAAAAAGGATTGAGTTATTCTGACTTTGGAAACAATGACAAGTATAGTATTTTCATGACCTCAGAGATGCTTAAGGTTAACAACTTAAAAGCAAAGGTCGCATAAAAAGAAGACTCTTCTAAGAAAATAAGGAACCAAATCAAACTTCAAAACCACATCTATAGTTTAGTTCTATATTAGGATGACCAACTAAGCACCTTAACTAAGGCAGCATCTGCAAGCAGCTCAATCATGCATCTGCAGATACTGAAGGGGCATGATTTTAGGATATAAAGACTGATACTTTATAGAAATGACTCGAAGAAGAACTACTGAGCTTTTAGTATGGAAAAATTGTTTTAAATCTTATATTAAGTGCCAAGTACCTTCACAATTTCTCCTTACCTTTTGAAATTAAAATAAGTGACAGATATATATCTATTCATTAAAAAAGTAGCAATTTCCAGAGCATGAAATGGAAATTCGAATGGGTTTTCCTTTTGTTCTTTAAAAAGATTTGAAGTAAACAGAAAAACAAGGACCACAGGCTTGAGAATTTGAGATATTAAAATATTGAAACGTGTAGGGGTAGTCTGATTGCACCAATTTCCTTAGCTAAGCTTGTCTGCTATTACTACCTGAAAATATCTTCAGAGCTCTCATGGTAAACACCAATAACCAAATGGGTTTTTTTTTTTTTTTTTTCTTCAGATCATCAGAAGTAGAGATTGTTATCATTAGCATGAAATTGATGTCAACGCCACAAACCAGAAAAACAGTTCTAGTAAACAGGCTTTATGATTTTCAACACTATGGTTTGTGATTTGCTTGTTACCACCACACCACTTCCCAAAATCCCTAAGATTGGCTAGTTCCCCACTTTGAAACAGGAAATTATCTAATATGCTGATAAAAAAACATCAGCTAACCTGTCAATCAAGTCTTTGGCTTCAGATGACATGTCACTTGGAACTGAGGGCCAAGGTATATTCTTGTTAAGGATATTGTCAAAAATAACCTGTTCGTTGAGAAGGTCAATTGTTATCAGTATCACAGATTAACTTAGACAAGAGAATCTTATTCAGCCGTAATACTTAAAAGTGTGCTTGGAAGAACAAAGTTACTACCTCTGGAAGCTCAGCAGTGAATGGCGGAAATCCAGTAATGAGTTCAAATAGAATAATTCCTACAGACCACCAATCTGCAGCATAACCTGCAGAGAAATCAAATTATAATCTTAGAATGTTGACTTAAGAGAATAGATTGTTGGTACTCTGTTGAGGTCGAGGGAAACGAAGAAGAAGTTGTTGCCTGACCATGCTGGGTTCCTAGTAGAATTTCTGGTGCTAAGTAGTCTGGGGTACCAACAGCTGACCGCTGGTTTTTCTCATTAGTATCTGGAGTATGCCCACCAAGGATCTTAGAATGTGGTGCTTCTTTTCTCTCGCATCCTGACAGGTCACTCGTGCTGTTCATAAGGCCGATTTTTGACAACCCAAAATCTGTAAGCTGGTAACAAGGTTACTGGCTAAGAGTTTCATTCATAAAGAAAGGCAAAAAAACATACATAGACAGCTTCATACATCACATAGACATGTTGCTAGACAGTATTTAAGCCAATGTTTTTCCTTTCCCATTTTCTGTACATAAAAGGACATCACCACTTCCTGATAAATGTCAGATTCAGAAAGAATGAAGTCCTTCTTCATTCACGGCATGGTAGATTAAAATATTTGCAAATTACTGTTTAGCATCTCCCATGAAATGAAACATTTTAGAGGTGGAGAGTTTATCTGCCATTTTAAAGCTTAGTCAGGGGATTCTTATCACAGAGGATATTATTCAGTATCCATTTCTGTTAACTGTATGAACAAAATAAATATCCTGAAACCCTTAGTATATAGAAACTTGTAGGTTTCCAAACCTCTCTACACTTTTGAATCCCCAGAAAATTGATTTAGTATAATAGTAACTCCCACTAACCTTGATATGACCATCTTGTGCAATTAATATATTGTCTGGTTTTAGATCACGATGCACGATTCCTAGTGAATGAAGGTATTCCAAAGCAAGAACCTGAAAAGCACAATATTATTTAGAAAAATTTCAGACAAGGACTAAAATTTGCATATGTAGTAACTTATTCCTTACCAATTCCGAGATATAAATTCGAGCCACATCTTCCTCCAAGCAATTGATTTTTCGAAGCAAAGAGTATAAATCTCCTCCATTCAGATATTCCATGACCAAATAAACGTGGTCTCTGCTGGTGAATGAATAGAAAAACCGAACCTGTAGTTACAAGACCAAATCTAAAGTCATTGTACAATATACAGGCAATAACTTAATCTTGACGGCATAACCAGCTCATAAAAAATCAATAGTTAAGAGAAAATAACTCCACCAACAAAAAGAGTGAAGAGAAAGAAAAGGATAGTGGTACATTACCACAAAGGGGTTCCGCACTGTTATCAGGATGTTACGCTCAGCCAAAATACGGTCAATATCATTCTTCCGCAACATATCCAATTTATTGAGTACCTAAACAAGCAACAAATTTATGTCAAGATTTTCATATATCATCTACCTTCTTGTGAGCTGTTTCAAGCCAATTAAATGCTTTACAAAATAAAAGTTGAAGGTACATGTATGTTAGCCACCCCTACTGTACACATTTAATTTTAATAGAAGTTCTTTTTTCCCATATAAGTACATTTTTGGAAGCAGTGTAATATTGAGTTTTAATGTGGTTATAACCTGTTAAATACAAACTTCGGGAGAATCCTTGTATGCAGCTGATAATGAGACAATGGGTCTCTTTATTCATATCACTAAATAGAAAGAGTTCTCTCACTTCTACACAAATTGTGCAAATAGAAAGTCTGCCATACAAACCTATTAACTTTGTGAATGGAACTTTTGAAGGACAAAGCAAAACCGGTTTGGGGAAGTCTAGCTTTTAGACATTCTTAATCATTTATAAACAGGTGTCATAACTCCATATCCTCCCATTTTATATTAAAATCACTAATTCCTTCTCTGTCTATTTAGTAATATAGTTAGAAGTCCAACATCAGAAGTGGAAAGTAGAGATCAAATCATAACATGCTAGTCTTGAGAAGGAAAATATTCTCAAGTAGTATGCAACTAATTTCTACAGTTCTAACTCACACAATCCTTATCAGATTATTACCCTTAAACCATAATCTTATCATGCACAGTACATGAAAAGATCAAACAAACTGGACAGTACCTTTATTGCAAACAAATCTCCAGTTGTTCTTTTTCGGGCCAGATAGACCTTGCCAAAGGCACCTCTACTGATAGGTTTTATAATCTCAAAGTCATTGATAGTTATCCAATCTTTTTGCAAAGGATGTGAGGGTGTTGATAATGTACTGCTCTGAGATGTATTATCTAGTAGCACTTTTGTACTTTCTGGATGTTGTTCATCACTTTCCGTGCCCACTAGGTTGCAAGCAAGTATAAATTTCTCTCTGCAAAAGTATGGCATGGGTCAGTAGCATTGAATTTCAATACACTCTTTTATCCAAGATGCACAATCTTACCGCAGAAGATTCTCTATCCGACTGCCAAATGTATCTATAACAAGAGCTTTTAGCTTGCTATGATGCAATAGATCCTGTAAATCTTGCAAGCAAGCAAGTAAAAAATCATTGGACCCTTCAGTAGAAAGATCTACACCTGCCACACAGCGAGCAATATCCGCAAGGTCACCCATCTGAAAGGAAAACTTCAACTATTAGAATAAATAAAATTCTTTTCACATATTACATTCAGTTAGAAACTTCTTAAGTAATCATTATCAGGAAGATGCTGAAAAGAAAATTCACATCAATTTATTCTAAAGGAACACCTGGAAAGTTTAAGGCAGAGGAAAAACTATACTTTCTTGTCTTGGCGAAGAGACAATACTCTTTTCTTCTTTTTATTTCAGCTCAGAAAATGTCATTTAGTTAAGCAATAATGATCCTCAAAATTACCATTTCATCCAATTGAACATCGTGTAAAATCCTAATTTCGAGCCAACAGACTCAGAAGCATCACAATCTAAATGGTGAAAATACAAGGAGAGATCATACTATAACTGGATAAAGACAGCATTTGGCTATTTATTAGTAAACAGGCCACAATAGTAAAAATTGACAGAAAACACAATGTCAGATCATTGTATAAGACCAGAAGCTCAAGATTCTTCTTATTTACCACTATGGTACTCTCATGTGACCCCATGCCTTGAGCGGCGATTCTGCATCTTATGCACAGAACTGAGCCCCAAGCAGAAACTCACATCCTCAGTTCAGTTTCTAATATATATACACTCAGTAGAGCTTGAACATCAAGTTTCTTCTTCCTCTCCTTTTTACCACACAATATTTCTCTCAATGAATATTTATTTGTTTGACCTGTTCCTTCTCTTCTATAATGATTTCCTAATTTGCACACCAACAATTTACAGCATTAAGTCTCTGAAGATAAAGTACCTGTTTCACATCTTCTATGTCAGATGGATTGTTATGATCTAACCAGAAGAGATCAAAGTTTCCTGCTCGAGGAGTATTTGTTGATGACACTGATGTCATGCTCCCAGTTGAAGAAGGAGGTCCACAAAGATTGAGCTTTGTGCCTAAGTGGCCTCTGAAGTTAATAAAGGCTGAAACTGGGGATTCCTCTAAACAAGCAGTATCCATCTCATGAAGATCCTCAAACATTTCTTCTACCCCTCTACTTCGCCACTCAATCAATTTTGGTGAACAACCCTCGGATGTCAAAGCAGAATCTGACATCTGCAATCGATTGTCAGGACTATCATCTGTAGCTTGAACACTCAAATTACGTGACTCTACTAGCTGTTCGAGTAACTCTGCAAGTCTCCAAAGACGCTCATTTACATCAAATGATTTTAAATCACATTTATCAGCATATGCACATATATAGGAGTGAGACTCCAAATGAATAATTGGCACTAGTTCTTCACATATCCGACATATCACGGAATTTAAATCAGTTGCATTGTGATCCTGTTCCTGATTTGAGTTACAAATATTATTGTTGGCAGAATCTCCACAGAGGACATCAGAATCTTTAGACGCCAAACAAGTGAACAATAAATTCGTTGAAGAATTTTCGTCTCCCTCTTCAACATCTTCAGTCCTGCATTGAGTTGATTGAGGTAGAATACATTCATGCCTTTTCTCTTTTAACTTCAATCTGGAATCATTCCTGAGATTTGGAATGTAACCTGACTCAGGATTCTCTTGACTGGAAAACCAATTTACTTCAATAGATGGGATGCTTTCTAAACATTTCCGGAACTTATGGAGGGATGTCCCATCAACTGGCTCAGTATCCTTCTCAAAATGCAATAACCTCGTGCACCTTGTCAATATGAAAAGCATGCGAGTCAATAGCCACTTTAACAACCCTGTTTGGCATTGTTGCCTCTTTAGAGTTAAATCTTTGACAATTTCTTCACACTTGGTCCGAAACTCTGAAGTTTCCATTTCAATGCACTGTCGTGCAAGTATAAGAAGATTCTTTGCCATTTTTTGACCATCTATAGTCAACGAATCACTCTCATGTAATACTTCCATCAACTCCGTTGAAAAGCAATCAAGTTCTGTGTTCACAATCTCTTTTGCAGCATCAAACCTTGAGCATAGTGAACCAAGGAGTTCCTGAACATCAACAGGCAAAACGAACCTAGAGATCTCAAAAGAGAAAAGAATAGACTACTTCTGTTTCCTTTATAAAGGGGGGAGGGAGTGGTGTAAGGGGATGATAGTGTAATTCTGCATCCACAGTGACAGCTCTAACAATATCTACTTTGTTCAAAAATTTGTACCTTCATATCATCAAAGCTGCGAGCCCGAGGTTGGGGTGATGGAATGCCACCTTTTGGGCCTAATTCATGTGAAAAACTTTTCAAACCCTTAGGCAACTTGCGACTGCTTGTACCTTCAGCTGCTATTTGTTCTTCAGTTGAATGCCTTGTTAACTGGCGTACTTCCAGAACATGACCCTCAGCAACCTCCTGACCTTCCAATTCACTACACTGCCAGGCAAAAGATTGGTTCATTGAGCTATTATCAGAAAAAAAAAAAAAAAAAAAAAAAAAGAAAGAGTAGGATGCTTGCAACCAAGTAGAGATAGCAGCTTTATAGATGCGTGTTCACAAAAAAAATACCTGCTGTGGTTCGACATCACTGACAGCTTCATTGGAATACCTAGATAGTTGAGATGAAAACCACCTTGCTATCCTCCGCGCTTTACGTCCTATTGCACAAAAGGTCCAATTCTTATCATATATCACAAAATTAAGATTGATATCCAGGAGAAAAAATCACAAACAACTAGAACTGTTCTGCTTATACCCTCAATATTTAAAACCTTATACTATAGTCTATT
The DNA here is from genome assembly GCA_025388415.1 of Cynanchum wilfordii. NCBI lineage: Eukaryota > Viridiplantae > Streptophyta > Magnoliopsida > Gentianales > Apocynaceae > Cynanchum > Cynanchum wilfordii. Next base: position 871,177 of record JAHSUH010001080.1, read on the forward strand.
ATCAGACAGAATCAAAATCTTCAGCTCTTCAAAAATAATACAGGCTCAAAACAAATATTTTACACTTAAAACATCTCTGTCGAATATAGATGCAAAAGCAAATAGAGTAGTTCTTTTGTATCAGTTTGTTTCATGTCTCTTGGCCTAGCCAGATAGTTTGTGCATAGAAAAGATCATTCCACTTTCTCATAAGTTTAAGATAAAAAAGGTAGCTAAAATAGGTCATACAGCGTCAAAAACAGCAAAACTTGTTTGAACAACAAAAAATCAACCTTCCTAATGCTAACTTTATAGCAATATCTGTAATCCTTACTTCAAATACGTCAAATATACAGGATATTCTCATAACAGTTAAATAATAAATAAAATCCTGCTATTCGTATGAATATGAACAAACAATCATATCTAGCTCATCTATAATTGTCAAAAATAAATAAAATTATCTAAGTACATATATACTCTGCAAGTGCATAATCGAATATATATACATATATATGTATATAAATTAAACTATCTCAGTGCATGTGTTGCAAAAACATAGCAACTCTAACCTTCTTTAGGGAAATTGATTTTTGTACGTCCTAAACCGACTCTTTTCTCCTTCTGCTTCACATGTGACGTCGGTAGATTAGGTAAATCATTCAGCTTAGCAGAATCTTCAGCTCTCGCAGTTCTTCTATCCTTGGACGCCACTCGCCTAGTCTTAATCCGGTTCAAACCTGTAGGAATTACTGATTCCGCCACCGTGTTCCGACTCGCTTCCGCCATCACAAAATTCAGCTGCCGCACCAACTAAAACTCATGATTATAATCAACTCTCTTTTTTTTTTCAATTTTTTTTCCAAATCGAGTCAATTATTTTGTGTTTGAACTTCATCGAATTTGTGCGTATTCGTAACGGAAAAAAAAATAAATTTATATACATGTCAAAATGATGGTGATGGAGAGCGGAGGAAGGAGCGTAACGGAATGAATAGAAATGCTATACGTTTGATTTTCTTTTATAATTATTTTTCGGACTGCTCCAAACCAAATGTTTATTTCTCTTCTTTCTCTTTGGTGAGAGAGCTGTAAGGTTCAGTTTTTGAACTTTTGAAATGGTGGTGGTGTTGGATGCGTGGCTGGTGGAAAGGGAAAAAGTCAGATGTGAAAAGATCTACTGTGTATATATACACACAAATAAAACGGCATGCCAAAGGGGGGTTTATTCCTAAAATGATGCAAATTTTGATATTATTTTAAAAATGGGGTTGCTTTTTGAGCAACTTTCCAAAATGGGGTACCTCTACTTTGGTAAAGTAGAGGCTTATTTTTTTTTTAATAAAATATTCAGCTTCTACTTTGGCAAAGTAGAGGCTTATTTTTTTTTTAATAAAATATTTAAATATAATTTCTTATTTTTTTTAAGTTATTTATAAATTTTAATTTTATCATTTTCTAATAATATTAATTTATAAACATTTTTTGAATATAATTTTCATAATATATAATATATTTATTATTAATTATTATCATTATACTTATATTATATTTAACAAAGTGATATAAAAATTAATTGAAATTATAATATATTATAATATTAAAATAATATTTTATGTAATTATGTGAAATAATTTTTTTTTATTTGTGTTTATATAATCAATTAATTTTAATTTAAGATTTATTTTTATATTTTTGAATTAAGTAATTTAATAAATTTATATTATATATTGACATAAAAAATATTTTATTTAAATAAAAAATCTTTTATATATTTGATGATTTTTTTTTTAAAACAAAAAGTCTAATATGACATGAAATAACAAATCATTAATAATTTTTTAAAAAATCGTTCCACACTTGAATAACAAAAAATTCTTATATTTTTACTTTTTTAACACTTTCAACTAATTATTATTATTTATTTGAAAACTTGTATTTATATTCTTTAAGTAAATAATTTAATAAATTTATATTCTTTAACTAATGCAAAAGCTAAGGGTAAAACACGATTATTTGCATCGGATCCACTAGCAATCAAAAGCTTTCCTTTGTAAGGGCCTCGTAGATGTGTGCCATCTACACTAATTACGCAGGGCATATGCTTAAATGCTTCGATACATGGACCAAATGCCCAAAATACATAATCGAGAAATTTTGGACCACTAGTAGAGTCACCGTGATACCTCCACTCAACTTTAGTACCTGTTGTGCTTGATCGAATTGCATGTAAAAATTGTGGCAAAATTGTAATGGAAGTAGGCCAATCACCAAATATTTCATCAATCGCAAACCTTTGACCTAACCAACATTTCTTATAAATTTATTAAATTATTTACTTAAAGAATATAAATAAAAGTTTTCAAATAAATAATAATAATTAGTTGAAAGTGTTAAAAAAGTAAAAATATAAGAATTTTTTGTTATTCAAGTGTGGAACGATTTTTTAAAAAATTATTAATGATTTATTATTTCATGTCAAATTAGAGATTTTTTTTTAAAAAAAAAAATCATCAAATATATAAAAGATTTTTTATTTGAATAAAATATTTTTTATGTCAATATATAATATAAATTTATTAAATTACTTAATTCAAAAATATAAAAATAAATCTTAAATTAAAATTAATTGATTATATAAACACAAATAAAAAAAATTACTTCACATAATTACATAAAATATTATTTTAATATTATAATATATTATAATTTCAATTAATTTTTATATCACTTTGTTAAATATAATATAAGTATAATGATAATAATTAATAATAAATATATTATATATTATGAAAATTATATTCAAAAAATGTTTATAAATTAATATTATTAGAAAATGATAAAATTAAAATTTATAAATAACTTTAAAAAAATAAGAAATTATATTTAAATATTTTATTAAAAAAAAAATAAGCTTCTACTTTGCCAAAGTAGAGGTTGAATATTTTATTAAAAAAAATTGAGCCTCTACTTTGCCAAAGTAGAAGTACCCCATTTTGGGAAGTTGCTCAAAAAGCAACCCTATTTTGGGAATAATATCAAAATTTGCACCATTTTGGGAATAAACTCTGCCAAAGGGCAACTTGCGGGACCCAAGTTATTAATTAAATTAAGTTAATTTTATTCAGAATTGAAAAAATACATTTTCTTTTTTTTTTATATATATATATCATTTTATAAACATTTTGACAGAAAATTTAACAAATTTTTAACAAACTTTAGTTTAGCATTTCAAGTTTCCAATAGTCATGAATAGAATAGAATCCTTTGGTAGTTATTAATCAATAGTAGCTAATTTTTTATTTGGTCAACCTATATATACATATATATATATATATATATATATATATATATATATATTAGTAATAAATATTAAGAATTATGTCAAAAGATTTCCAAGTAGCTTGTTGTTAGTTGTCTTTCCATAAATTAAATTAAAATAATAATAATAACTTTTTTTTTTGATAAGTAAATAATAATAATAACTTTATATGAATATAATTGAAAATTTTTAATTCTTACATTACTCCCGTATGTTGGTAAATCACTTTAAGAACTAACTAAATCAGCTTTTAGTGTCGGGATTTCTAATGAAAAAGTTTTTTTTATATCTGTCTTTTCAATAGACAAGTTCAAACTCAAGATTTTGAAAATAAAAAATCAAGTTATTTCTACTTTGACCAACAAGTGTCGATAGACCATTTATGATATATATAAGTCACTTTGGGCACTAATTAAATCGGAGTCTAGCTGTGTCGGGATTCTTAATGGGAAAGTTTTCCCTATATTTATCTTTCTAATAAACAAGTTTAAACTCAAGACCTTGAAAATGAAAAATGAAGCTCCTTCTATTTTGACTAACAGGTCCATAGACCATTTATAATATATATATATATATATATATATATATATATATATATATATATATATATATATATGTATATCTAAATGGACCAAGTAAACAAACTATGACGATGGGAACTATGAAACTAAGACCAAAACAATTTTTCATAGTTAGATAAACTTGAGTGGACCTGCACCTGCTTTACCTGCAACAACGATTCTGTCGCACGTGCAAGACGCGTGGTTTTGAGGTCACCTGCTGACACAGTTCTCAGGCGAAGAAAATGATATATTTATTTTTTGAGTTGATATCTCATGCCCTTCCGGCTCAAATTGATTCACTTAAGAAGGCCCAACAGTGCAGGTATACGAATATATTTCGAACTGTGGAACTTCGGGTGAAGTTTAAATCCTTAACCTCTTGACAAATCGGAAGGTAATGGAGAAATTCCTAGACATTGATCAAGAGAGATTCGAACCATCAACCAACTCCTAGACCATTAGGTCGGGAGAGGAAATTCAGAAAGATGATATATTTAGACTAAATAAATTTTAATGAGAAATAAAATATGTATATATATATATATATATATTTAAGGAAATATATAAATAAATATTTTATATGGCCCTTACCACCAATTTACCCAGTAATCATATCCCAATAAAGCCAGGAACCAAGTTTTTGAGGATTCAGTAAATAAAGAAATCACTAAGACAGACGTAAGTAGAACTTTCCTCAATAAAAATTTAATAATTTGGTTCTGATTAAATTGGGATCAAAGTGGACTATCAGACGCAAAAAAAAACTACGAGTAAATAAATAAATAAAGTGTCAATATGCTGGAGATAGATTGTAGCACCTAGGAAAATAACTGAATGGGAAAAGATATTGGAGTGCAAGAAACAAATAACTACCTAATTTTTTTTTTTTTTTTTTTTTTTTTTTTTTTTGATAGGCCTAATTTTTTAAACTTCATTATGGCTTATTTATTTATTTTTATTTTTTTAAGACAAAGTAGAACCATTATGTGGACCTTTTTTTTTCCCTTGTCTGCATTGTTATTTGGCCATTTTCAGGATCTTGTTTGGAACTTTTCCTTTTGTCATCTTTCTTAGTGATCTTTGCTTTAGTTTGAATATTACAATCTTTCTTCTTATAGAAAAGTATTTGTCCAACCATTAAACCCTTTTTCTCTTATATATATTATATATAATTCGTGAAAATGTTATAATCTAGTTGGTTTTACTTGTTTTACTTATGTGTTTCATTGCTTTGACACATGTCGGAAATAGCTTTGTATTACAATTTTAGCTATATGTTGTAGTCTTGAGAGTCTGTTCCAACGGATCTCTCCTTGATTAGTTAATGAAGATATCTGGTCAATATGAAATTTTTTCTGAAAAAGAACCAAACTCTATGAGAGCAACCAAAACCAAATCTAGATTAGTTAGAGTTATAAAACAACATAAATTAAATCTAAATTAGTTAGACGGATAAATGAAAACCAAATTGTTCAAAAAAAGAAAAAGAAAATGGAAGCTAGTGCAGTGTAAGACCCTGGAGAAACTGAAATCAGAAAACAAACTCAAGAGCCATAATCAACTAACCAACAGTTAAATTGACCTTTCCTTTATTTTTTTGTTTTGCAAATAATAAAGCCCATAGAAATATGCTTAAAGACTTTGCTTCTTATCATCAACAAATGTTTACAAAAGTGGAAAATTGCAGATGAACAAAAACAAAAGGGTTATTAGTCAAATCAAACATCATGTTTGGTTTTCTTTTTTTTTTTTTTTTCTTCAACTGTTATCATCTGCAACTGCATTGTTTACATATAAGGAAGAAGCCTCTCTTCTTTTAGGGAAGCCTGTATTTTCTAAATTTGGCCCCCTGTATTTGATTTCTGGTGCAGTTCTAAAATTTGGATCAGCTGAAGCAGAATTTCCATCAGCAGCAGGAGACCTAAAAGAACTAGCTGATCCACCACCAGGATATTGTGATGGAGAAACATATCTTCTCGACGGACCTCGTATAACTGTACCTCTTAGATCACCAATGTCAGCATTTCTTGAAGAGTCAATGAAAGGTCGGTTGTCACCTGAAGCTGTGCCACCAGAAGAACCTACTGGAACTCCTCCATTTGTAGCTGATGTGGAACTCGTAAAAGGATCATCCGGTCCCCATGATATAAGAGCTTCCTTCTTGTTGGCGAAAAAATGCCAGGCACCAAAGAGGAAAAGGATGAAAAATAAAATCGGACTTGTCCATTGCATGGTATTGAACTCATTCTTGAAGACAGGAAGTGTGGAACGATACATGCCAAGATATCCACTTCCTATAGTGAGAATAACGAGCTTTTCCCTGTCACTAGCAATTATAGGCTTTACTAATTTCCTCTTCTCGTTTGCATTCATCTGCTCTTTACTTAGAAATGATGATGCAATTTCATTAAGGTCTGCAGATGACAAAAGCTTTGGCCCTCCAGCCCTAACATAGTGCTGAGAAGACACGTTGTACACGAAAATCTTATCATTGTTACCAACCAGCAAGTATCCTTTGATTGCTTGAAATGATTGAGGCTTTCCCATCTCGAACTTTCTCTTGGATCTTATTCGACATTTAAAGTTCATTATATCACCCAATAATAAAACATGAATCAAATCACCCTCTGATGTAAAGCCATATGCTTTTGATCTCTCAGTGACATCAAAAATATAGTTTTCAACCACGGAATTGTTCAAACCTTCACATGGAGCTTCCCTAATCTTCATTGTCCTCAAATCCAACGACCCTGCGCCCGTTTCTGTGAGAAACAGAAGCCTCTGCTTCAAGAAAGCTAGTGGCCTACTCATTGGTACAACTGGCTGCCCATAAACTGTACCATTCTCCCGAAACACCCTAATCGTTCCACTCAAATCAGTAGACAAAATATACCTCTTTTGCCCAACATGATGCACTTCCAAGATGGTAATTGGTGATTCTTTAACTTTATGTCTATCGAATTTCAGAACATTTTCCATATGAAGGGAACTCCATTCATCTGCATTAGAATCCTCCCAAATCCGATGCATCAAAATAAGACCATTCTCATGCCCCGTTACCAGCATGCTTTCATTCTTGTAAATAGACAAGTATGATAGTATAGCAGTAATGGGTGATTCAGACATTGTATGAAATTCAACTGAAACATCTCCATTTCTAGATAACACATAAACCCTTCCCAGATCATCCCCAACTGCAACATACTTAACTAACCCTTCAAAATCACCAAACGGTAACACATTAATACAAGTAGCATTTGATCCCAATTTCACAGCTGAAACAAACTGAAACCTCTCAGACCAAAAAGAATTACTCAACTTTGTAACTGACACTGCCCCTACTTTCTCCACATCTTTTACATTAATATCTAAATCTTTTCCAGGAATGTGTTCAACTGATTGGTGATCTCTATCATCATTTTTACCCCTTTCAACTTCAACATTCACTCGAAATTTTTCTTGTTCTTTTTCAACTAAAGAAGATTCAAGATTCGAGTAACCAGAGAATTTTGATTCTAGTCTAGATACCAGTTCAGTAAGATTCTGGACTAGCTCTTCCAACTTTTCTAATTGAAATTGATGCCTATTTAGTAAATCTAAAGCTACAGAAAGTTCTTGAACTTGCTCACCGTCACTTTCTCTCGAAGCTAAATTTGACTCTGCAAGAACCCAAGAAACTTGCTGAAAGTAAAACACTAAAAGCAAATGAAGTAAGAAAAACTTGCCTTGTCTTCCGTAATCCATTGATCAAAGTAGTGAGATTCTTAGTTCAAAGTTCTTGCATCATTCCTCTTCAGTATTTTGAAGAAAAATAAAATTATACTAAAAAAAGAAGATTTCAGATCTTAAGTTTCCGTCGATCTTTCTTAGTTTGATGGATAGGGAATTGACACTTGACAGAAGCCAATATATGTATATAGGATTGATAATAATTCTCCCTTCTTCTTCAAACTTTTGATGAATACAAACAAAGTGGAATTAGGGCAAGAAAGAACTTGAGAATCGTACCAAGAAAAAGCTGGTTTTTTTTTTTCTTCTTTTAACATTTACAGCAATCAGACAGCGGAGTTGACTGTAAGAAAGAAGACACGAAGGGTAAATATTAAAAGGTCGTCCGAGTGGCCGACTCCCTAGTTGCTCCATTATATAAAGTGAGCTTTCTAAATCAGAGAGCGGAATTAGTCTTTTACGTAGAATGGCTGAGGTGCCCCTTAGTGACGAGACTCACCAAGAATACCGAAGATAAGCAAAAAAAAAAAAAAAAAAAAAAAAAAATCTCAAAAATCCAAATAAAAGATATAAATATATATACATTCTTAATTCTTTTTATAGATTTTTTTAAAATATATATTAACAACATATTAAATTTATTCACAAAAAAAAAAAAACAACATATTAAATTTTTTCTTTTTATTAAATGTATACTTATCTTAATACCTTTAACAATGTATCTAAGAGATGTTAAAATACAAATTCATTGAATTGAATCTACTACTAACTATTATCATAAATAATAATAATAATAATAATGTAATAATTTCATTAAATAATTTTTTTCATAATGTTTATAAAAGTAAATATTCATTCAATCTATATAGAAATATTTAAATTGAGATGCATGTTTTTTTTCAATTTTTTTGTCTAAGCAAACCTTCAAATTTCTGCCTAAATAAATATCATTCTATTTTTTTACACAAAATTTTAAGTGTAGATAAAATGTTAATAATCAGTTATAAAATATTTTCTAAAATTAAAAAATACATTATTTGAAATATAATTTTATTTTTAGATTCCACAATGTTGGTTTACTACCAATTCTTTATTGATAAAGATATATATATATATATATTAAAGAAGTAAAAAAAACACGACAACAGGATTCAGGAAGAGAGTTTCCATTACAAATAAACCAAGTGATGTGATCTAACATCAGTTCTATATCTATATAATGGGCATACATCAGTTCATTAGCAATAAATTGCAGGTAATAATAAAATACTATAACGCAATGAATGTGATGTGAAATACGTCTATGACAAACAAGAAATGTGCATATATAGCCAGAGAAGTCTGGCATTGTTTCTCTCATATGCCTATACAAGGTTAAGACTCTCAGTTTTGTTAGCTTCTTCCCCCTACCATCTTAAATGGCTTCTTTGGGATTTTAAAAGTAGAAATGAGAGGAGTTAGGTCAAATGAATCATCATGATTACGAACCCTAGGTTGTTCAGAGGATCGCTTCAATATTTCGAAGAGGGAAGTACCAGGAATTTCTTTAGAAGCCTCTCCGCATTGACTACCGTTAAATTTGGTCTGAGAAGAAGTGAACTTAGCTGTTACAGTCCTTACGGATTGTTGTTTCTCTTTCATGACCTGCATGTTTAAAATGTAAATGCAGAACTGTTATAACTCCTGCATGGGATCATTATAAGAGCACAAGATGTTGTTCTTTGAGTAAAGTTGCAAATCAAGGCATTAGACCAGTCAGGCACTCATGAGTGCAGTAATTTGAGGCCAAAAATTGTTAAGGTAACATTTAATGAACTTACCGTATCTGTACATTCATCTGAGGTCGGAATTGAACTCCGGCTATTACTGTCATCTCGCCCAAAAACAAAGGACCGGACAGTGGTAGAACTTTTCATACGGGATGATGGAAGATGATGGTTTTTTGATGATCGCCCTAGGAAAGATGACTGGAATGGTTGCAGAAAGGCCAAAATTAGTATATTGAATACACATTAAACAATGAGGAACTTCCACATACATTAAATGATGTTGTGTTATGATATGTAACTTAATTGCAACAGTGACACCTATGCAATCAAGAACAATGCAGCTCCAAAAGTACTTCAGAAATTATATAATTCCTTCATCAAGCCATACTTATTTATACTGCTAACTTGTCCCAAAGAAAAGGTAGTTCTCACTGAGACAAATTACCTTTGAACATTTGTCGTCTCCTCCTTTTAACACTGAATCAAAATATGCTGCAAAGCAGAAGCATTGGAATGAGAAAGTAATACAGATACTAGAAAATATAAGGGAAAAATAATTACGTAGGTGCATGTTATGCAGGAATCAAATGACATCCTCAAGCAATGATAAATTGAAGTCTTAACTTATGTATGTTTTGTTGATTTTCTTACATGGTTTTGCTTTCCTCCTAGTCTGAGGGGCAATGTTGAGCTTCTTTATGAGACCAAACACTTCTCTGGAACTCTCGTCCTCAACGAGGGAAACTAAGGGTGCCCGCTCTTCCTGTTTCAATTTGTGAGCATCAGTATCAGTCTTCTGAATAGCCTTTAAACACATTTTAACCAACTGAAACACACATTAGCTAAAATAGTGGTGCACAAACTCTTGCAAAACCAGAGTCTACATATATGACATGCACATATACTCAAAAAAACATCCTAAACACACTTTCATATACGTGTAGATGTGTCTCTATGTATTTATATTGTGAAGGGAAGACAAACTCACAGCTCTCCAGTTGCGATTCTTAACAAGCTTCTTCTCTGTTTCCTCATCTTCATCAGATAAAAACATTTCATCTTTGTCCAAGAACATTTGACTAATTATTTGCTTTGCCTTTTTCAAATTTATACGAGTAGGATATCTTAACTCATCATCTTCATCTTCATCCTCATCTTCTGCTTCATCCTCATAGTCATCATTTTCCTGAGCAACTGGGGAAGTCTCCCTCAATTTTGAACTGACTTTTAACTTCTGCAGCAGATTTTCAGTTCCAGAAGCATCTTGCTGTTGAAGCCACTTTTGATGGAGTTCATTGCGCATTTCATTGTCAATTGGTTTTTCTTCATACCCAGTTGCTATTAAGTCATTAAATTCCTCAGAATCTTCCAAATTTCCGTCTTCTTCAGTTTCTTTAAAGAGTAATAAATCATTATCACTATTATCTTCTTCTTCAGCTTCCTCGTCAACGAAAGCTTTAACTGGATCACCTCTCAGAGAAGGAGAATCATCGTCGCACTGGTCCGAGATGGGATCTACATTCTCCTTGTCGTTTTCCTCTTCTGAAGAACTGCCAAAGACAACAATTATAGTATTAAGATTCCAAATTAAAATTCCAAACAAGCAGTTCAACGCCAAGGATGTAATGGAACTTCAAAGAGTATTTATATGTATGGATACAAAGAGAATGAATCTATCCAGCATAAAAATTTCAAAGAACCAAGAATAGATCAAGCTGAGAAGCAACAGTGCTCTCTTTTCTTACATCAGGGGACCCAATAGAAAGGAAGCATCGTTTCAAGTTCACCTTACCTATCATCAGAAGGGACAGAATCAAGTTTTAAGTTCATAGCAAGCACAGATGGTACAAACACTTCCTCCATAGGACTATCTAGATCTTCAGAAGATAACTTAGCTTCTTTCTCTCTTGTTTCAGAATCCTCAAAAACATCCTATATTTATAACATAGATTTAGTTCAAACCCTCCAGGCATAAAATCTTTACAGAAGAAAGCACCTATTTTCCAAACAGAAAGATGAAGGTAACCTGTGTATCTTCAGTATGAGATTGAAACATAGTTTTGGACTTTTCATCACATTCCTGTAATACGGAAATAGAAAGCATTACTTCACCTAAAAATTATATTAAATGTCAAGTTTAATCAAAAACAATTTTTCCTAATGGACATAACTTATTCAATCAAAAAAAGTGTTTGTTGCAAATAGCAGCAAAGGCACCATAGTTGGAACTTGTATCTTTTCCTTCTCAAGAAAAGTATTAAATAGAAGAAGACTAAGTTCTAAACTAAAATTTTTCAGTTTGAGCCACCAAAGAAACTTCTTACTATAAAGTTTCAAGTCATTGGAAAGCATCTACACAGGAAGAAAATTGTCAAACACTGCACTCAGGAAGTTCATATGTTCCTCTCTCTCCAAGCATCCTACCCCATCCACTAGTTCCATTCTACTATTAAGATTTCAAAGTTTGAAATTAGCATATATAAAGTAATTAGAAGAAAATGACTTTGACAAACAGCATTTTCCTTTAGCCAAAACTGAAAGTGAGTAATCTAAATAACTGGTGGGAGAGAGGAAGAGTAAAGAGGAAATTAGAAACCAGCATGTAATGCAAAATTTTAGAATAATTTGTTCAAAATAAAACATGATAAAGTTCCTCACCACGGAGGTAGGAAAATTTTCACAGCTTGGAGGTGACACACGTTCCTTTTCATTTTTGTCCAAATCCAAAGCTTTTGTACTCAGTCCATCCACTTGAGTCAGGGTAGCATCCCCTTTAAATGCTTTCTCTGATTTGTCTTCTTTCTCTTCTACTGATACATTTTCAGATTCAAACTCCAACACAGAATCTTCCAGATCATAATTATTCCCAGAAATATATGAACTGCTGTTTTGCATTACTAATCTGTCATCCAAAAGATAAGGAGTTCATTTCACATTTCCATGTAATGGCTACAAGAAAAAAACATTTGGTTTACTCACTTTTTTGACACTTCAAGCTTCCTCTTTCGAATCTTCTCCAAGATTGAGGATATAGGTTTGTTCACTGCTGGTATTGGTTTAAATGAAGCGTCTATAGTTTCTGGATACATGAAGGAAGAATAGTTTAAAAAAAAAAAAAACTGCCAGATAAACAATGATTCAAAGCTACAATATATCGATAATATGTTGACAAAAGTCTATAGTTTCTGGATACATGAAGGAAGAATAGTTAGAAAAAAAAACTGCCAGATAAACAATGATTCAAAGCTACAAGATATCGATAATATGTTGACAAAGATCTTATAAGCTAACCTCGCAACAATCTCTGGGATTCTGCATGAAGTTGTTGAAGATGAATTTTTCTTTTCTGCATCAAACGGGTAACCAAGACAAACAAAAGTAAAAACATAACTACATTGAGATATAGCGTAGTGAATAGAAGAGCAAAACAACCAAGTCACAGAAAAGGAATCCTAAATGAAATAAGTTGTCCAATAAAGTTATATAAACACATAAGCCAACCTTTTCTTGTGCCCTCTTGTTTGGAGCTGGCACTTTGGGTTTTAAATCATTTCTATTATCAGGCTTAATTCTCTTATTCTTCTTTCTTTTCTTCTTATTCTCTTCCTCCTCCTCCCCGGGACTCGAACATTCAGTTTTCTGCTTCTTCAGTCCGCTTTTCCTTTGATCAAGGTCATCAAATTCTAAGGCCCTCTTAGCCCCCCTGGGATCTTCTCCAAATTCCAAACCATCGCCAATTTGCAGAGTATTTTCCTCTTCATCCTTCTTTCCACCTTCCATTTCATTCCCGCGGCGAGAAGAATTCTGAGACAGCAATGGCTCGTTTGAGTCATCAGACAGAAAAGCTGAACTTTTAGTTAAAGAAGCCTCTAAAGCTTCCAATTTTGCAAAATCAACTCTCGGAGTCGGAAGCAAGTCGTCTACTGAATCAGGCTCCGGATTAACGGGTTCCTCAGAGTCATCAAACTGGGAATCTAGGTTTCCGGTTTCAGAAGCCTCTTCAGCCTCCAATTTAGCAAAATCAACTCTAGGAATTGGAAGCAAATCGTCTACAGTATCGAGCGAAGGATCACTAGATTCATTTGAATCGTCACACTGAGAATCTAGGGTTTTGATTTCGGAAGCCTCAAGTGCTTCCAGTTCAGCGAAATCAACTCTGGGAAACGAAACTAGATCGTCTGCTGAATCAGGCGGAGGATTGGTTGGAGCTTCTGATCCCTTCTTCTTACTCAACCGTTTGAGCCTCCGGGGTTGGAATCCCGCCGAGGGTTCCGGTAGAGGCGAGAATGACTGGTAATCGTCATCGATATCCATCGGAAATCTTAATGAACGATGGTGTTGAAGGTCTCCGGGATGGGGTATAGGAACTGGATCTGAATCAGTGAATGAAAAAAACAAACACAGAGAAATCAGAAAAGGAGACTGAAAACTAAAGTAGGCGGCAAAAAAATGGGAAAAAGTGGTTCGAATTTTGAGGGGACCAATTTGGCGCAAAGTCTCAAAGATCCCGCCAAATTGACAGAGGAAACCGGTGTAAAACAACGAACCCGGTCGGTGCTCTTGCACTGGTTGCAAATTCGTCCCTAAAAATATAAAATGTTCTAAATTGAATCCTTATATTTTTAAATGTTTCAATTTAGTTCTTAAATTATGTAAAACTATCAATTTAATCCTTCTACATTTCCATCCAAATTTCTTAAACTTATGTTTATACTTTTATGAATTTATTTATTTAATTAGATATAACTACACTTTTTAGATAAATTTTCTATCTTTACCAAAATAATATAATTTTTTAGACCAAGATATCTTAGAACATTCTTCCTTTAACAATTGCATACCTCCCCTGCCATTCCATAAAACTGTCTACCCCATTCATAGCCATTATGACATTTAGCGCATCACCTTCAAAGATGGCCTGCTGGATACTATTCTGCTCTGCCCAATTAAGAGCTTGGTGGGCAGCTATGGCCTCCGCCTCATACGGAGACGAAGCACCAGAGCAGCCAGTCCAGGCACTCATAATCTGTCCAGTGTGGTTCCTGATGACAAAACCAGCTATAGCCTCATCTTCCTTAAGTGAGGCATCGAAATTAATCTTCCTTAAGTGTAGTTATATTTAATTAGATATAACTACACTTTTTAGATAAATTTTCTATCTTTACCAAAATAATATAATTTTTTTTTAAAGAAAAAAAAAAACTTAAAAATGTTTTAAAAAAAAAGAAAAGAATTTTAAAAACAATCAAAATTTAAATTAATTTATTTGAGAGTGTTGGGGCTTCTCCCCCTCTCAAGAAAACACCCCAAATTTTAAACAATATATAAGTTAAATTCAAACCTTCAACCTCATTTAAACTATAAAAACTCTTTATCATATTATTATTCTTTGGCACTAATGCTTATTTAGAGTTTTAGGCTCTTTTTTGTAAAAATAATTCTTTAGCAAATAAGAGTGATGACTTTCACAATTTATAGAATTGAAAGCTTTTTATTTTACAATTTCTAGCTAAATAAATTATTTTACAATTCTTTTAAAAGAAATATATATTAGTCTAAAAGTCAAAATTAAAATTGAACAATCAAAAAAAATAATGATTAAATTCAACATTTTGTCTAAATTCAATGCATTCACATTGCTTTTTCCATTAATAATTTTCCTACTCGCAAGCAAAAAGTAACAACGTACCGCGTGCCGCGTGCCACCCTCTAATTGGTTAAATGTCGATAGCATGTTGTACTATTATATTATTATTATTCTACCCACTTTTGGACCATATATCTTTCCAAATATTCCATACATTTCCCTTAGGCGTGTATACTAGATAAAAAAAAAGATCTGTGAGATCACACAATCATTTCTTGAAGATCTTCCAAAAAAGATTTTTTCATTTCTGGTCTGAGTAACGAATATATCTGTAAAAAACTCTCTTGTTAGGTCAATGATCATTAATTAATTAATTAATCAATCTGTAACCCCTAATTTTTCATCTTCTATACAAATTACAGTAGATTTTTTGTATGGTTAATATCAAAAGTAGGAAAAAAATTCTAATTGCATCTTGTTCTTAAACGATTTGGTGAAAGGCAATCTTCAGAGTTCTTCCTCTTGCCAGTACAGATGATTTGTTGCTGATCTTTCATTACTTTTCGGCTCAGAGAACGAGGTATAAGCTTATTGACATCTGATTGTTTTACTGGTTTGAGGAAGAAATCATCAGCTCCCTGTTCTAAGCATCTGTTTATTCTCGAAGGAACATTCTCTGATGACATGATTACTACTGGAATATCCTTCAAGTATGAAGATCCCTGCAAAATTTACAATCATAGATATTAAGATTTAGCTCAAAAAAAACGAACAAATTAAGAACATTGGAACAGAAATCTTAAGGCAAAAAGAATTGAAGCTTCTTCTTACCTTTACTTTTCTGAGAAGATCATAACCAGTCATTCCGGGCATTGAATAATCAGTGATTATCATGTTTACTTCCACTTCCTGTAAAATTCATTCAAATTGAAAGAAAAATTAGCCAAATGTTTCGAAGATTAAACCTAATTAAATAGAAGGAAATAAGATTTCAGAAAAAATTAATTAACATACATGATGGTTGTTGTTGTTGTTGTTGCTGGTGACCGTCTCGTTTTCGTTGTCTGCCAAACCTAAGAATTCTAGGGCTTTAATTCCAGAATCAACAACTGTAACTGCAAATATTCATCCAAATCGTGCCGATTAGTTAATAATTCAGAATAAAATATCAAATAAGAAGAAGAAAACTACGACGAACAGAGCAAGTATGTATGTATATACGGATGCATCTATACCTTGATAAGAAGAAGTTTTGAGAAGCCTCTCGATCAATTTTCGATCAACAATGCTATCATCGACGGCGAGTACGTGAAATCCGGGATCTGAAACCACGGCAGCCATGGAAGAAGTAGAGGAAGAAGAAAGGAGAAGGAAGAAAGAAGTGGTTGTGGTAATGGGAGAAAGAGGAAAAAGATAATGGTAAGTGTTGGAGGAATAGGTGGGTGTATATAGTTATATATATATATATATATATAGAAGGCCAGCTAGGTCCCATTAGTAAAGGTACGTACAGAAAATATTTGACAGTTTGGAAAGCAAGATCCGACCAGATATCGTATCAAAATCTGTGGGATCTTCTTGGTTGATAGAGAAGCAAAGAAAAGTAAAAGAAAGAAGATGAAGAAGTTTCATATATATGTATATATATATTTTTCAATCAGATTTTGTAAAAGATTCGTTTGGCCTTTAGTATTAGGGTACAGAAAAGAAGAGAGATATGATATGCACGTGCTTGGTATTAGTGGTATATTTAGTCAATAAATAATATCCATTATTGATTTCTTTGCTCATGCATTATGATTCTATACTATTCTCATCTTTTTACGAAGACTCTGCTCAAGATTACATTGATTTTCTTCTCTCTTT
Source organism: Cynanchum wilfordii (assembly GCA_025388415.1). Taxonomy (NCBI): domain Eukaryota; kingdom Viridiplantae; phylum Streptophyta; class Magnoliopsida; order Gentianales; family Apocynaceae; genus Cynanchum; species Cynanchum wilfordii. Next base: position 887,992 of record JAHSUH010001080.1, read on the forward strand.
TTGTCTTTCTTTAAAGGTTGCGTATCTTGAAAATATTATACCATATGAGGTAATCTAATGTGCTGATAATGAGATTCTTGTAATTTAAGTGACATCAATTGTTCAAACTCTAATTTATGTATGTCAGCTGTTTCTTTAGTAAGAGACCAACCTGACTCGAACAAAAATTAGTCTAAATATTGATTAATTTAAAGATATCTTTCATAGTTCAAGTAATAGTTAAAACAATTTCAACTGAATTTGAATAAAATTCATCTAAATTTACAATTCAAGGTAAAAATTAACCCATTTCATCTAAATTAACTTGACTTATAATTCATGTAAATTAACAATTTGAGCTAAATCTGAATGAATGGATTCATGAGTGAATGTAAAAGTTAAGGTTAAATATTTTTTAAACGTTAGACTATGTAAACAATTTAAAACAAAATCAATATGTGTGAAATAATCAAAATCAACTACCGAAAATGACATGGACAGGTAACTTAATGTACAAGAGACGGTGTTCCCTCACCTACCAATTGATTGTGTCAAATTGCAAATTTTGATTAGATTTGCTTTTTTATTTTATATATTATTACAAGAAATGGTCATAATGGATGGTTCAAATGTCAACAACGACCGCAAAGAAATCAAGATTTAGGAATAGTGTAACTTGAGACTGGTCCAAGTTTAAAAAAATCAGGTCAAATCTCCGCGTTCATGTACTTGCATAGCTAAAAAAGACATCATAATACATTTTAGAACTTGATATCAAATGCCTATGAGAAGAATCTCTAAAATATTCCATATCCATAAGAATCAGAATTCCAGGTCCCAGGTCGTCTCAGCAGTCAGTTTTGGTGTCTTCGTTTCCTCTGCAAGATTGACTACCGCTGAAATCTGAAAGCAAGAAGCAAAGCAATTAATAAAGATCTGTTGCGAACAAGGATGAAAAGCTTGCTGAAACCATACGAACATAATCTGGTACCGCTTTTGAGTGACATCTTAACACATAGACAAACCGACTAGTAGTAAGATTTGCCAAGAAGAAATGACTGTCTGTTGCTAGAAGTAGAAGCAAGAAAATGTCTCCAACCAAAGATCATTTCAAAAAGAAATCAAGATATCACAAATGTCTAATAGAATTCTCCACTCATCCAGTATGTCATGTTGAGGCAGGGGAAATACAAGAACTCTGGACTTGTGGTTCCAAATGAAACTTTAAAATATACAAGAAAAAAGAGGAGAGATGTCGATAAGGGTAACTATAAATCAAAGAGTCTATGGGATAATTATCAATAAGAAGTTGTTTACATCTAATTGAGAACACCTTCCAAAGAACAAAAGTTACAGATAACTATTCCCGTGGAAAAAAACTAGAAATCTAAGTCTAAGTCATAAATTTTCCTGTGGAAATTCATCTACTCACTATGTTTGTATAGACCATTCTAAAGATCATTCACATACACATAACATTAAAGATCAGATCTCCACACAAAGCACTTAAATATACAATTGCATACACGATGTTCACACCTTTGCTTTACGCTAAGGAAGGAAGGGAGCAAATTTTGAATATGCTAAGGGAACTCAGAGTAAGTCATGAAAGCTTGTGAATGACAAAAACTCAAAATCCCACAAATTTCCTGGTACCAAATCAGAAAGTAATGAATCCCATTTAGTTACATCTTTTAGTCAGGGGAAGGGAGAAGGGGGAAAATGCGTGAAAAAAGAAAAAGACTGCTCCATTTTAGAATTGTTTATGCCTGCCCATAATCAAATATTTATGTCTGTATAGACCATTGTTATGATCTCATCAATAGAAAGACCACAGCCATTATGTTATTCTATTAGCTGGAGTGGCATTTCTACTTTGGAAGCAAAAGGATTGAACTACTTGAGCACTTGCTCCATCATAAATAAATTCAAAAATAAATAAATAAATAAAAATAAGGGAATTAAGAGAGGGAACTGCTAAAAAAGGTTGAATGCTTAGCAATGAGCCTGATATAAAGCTTCGGGAACAGGTTAGGCTTCACCTATCAAAAAACCCAATCAGGGAAATTCTGTGTTGAGACCAAATAAAACTGAAAACATTTGGTCCTTAGGATCTCACCTGGAGAAATCTTCATTCAACCAATACAATCCAAAAAGGCTAAGGCCTATTCTAGCTGAAGCATTACTAACTATACACAATTCTACTTGTGTCAAAACTATTACCAAAGTACTAGACAAGAACTCTCCAAACTTGATTCAGAATCAACAAAACAATAAACCAAAGAATCAATTAATTTACCTTGAATGAGCCATTCAATTTAGAACTCCTAGACCACACAAGCCCCAAATTATTGCTCGATGTCTGATACGAAGCCCTGAAAACATCATCGCCATAAACCCTCCTAGACACTGCAAAATCCCAGGAATTTTTCGCCCAATCAAAGCTGGGTTCAAAAGAGGTCAAACCACCATGCACGTATGTGTACTTCAATTTGCAGCTATCCGTGCCCATCACATGGTTTGCCGATACCTTATTAGCAGAATCAATCACCAAAGTCCCATCCAACATAGTCCGGTTCTCACCCCTACTATGACTGAACATCAAATTCAATGGCTTCTCCGCAACCCTGACTGTATTCATAAATTGAAACCTAAAGTCCTGAAATCCATTGAAAAATACACATATAAAATAAAATAAAATAAAAACAGAAATAGAAAATTTAACCTTGAACTGAATGTGTTCTTGATCTATCTAGTTAACTGGCGGTACCTGTTTGGGCACGTTGTAATCGATGACGAAAAAGCCTGGTTTCTCAACACCTAAGGCTAAACCGGTTAAGCTGGGACCATTAACGACGGTGGCATCGGTCAGGGAAGCCTTAAGCTTGAAATCTCCGGCGTTGAAGGCGACGGTGGCGGCGGCGCCAGCAGCAGCTTTGTCAGTTTCATACTTGGCTTTGAATAATGCCTTCATTTTTTTTTACTCCTCTCGACAATTCAATTTTTTACTCAGTAAGAATCGATAAATTCGAGAGTTGGTGAGCGGGATAAGAAATGTGTGCTGGTTTTGGGTTTAATTTGGTTCCTCCGAATTTCTAGTGCCGCCTTTATCGGGCTTTAGTTAGTTGAAGTCGCCCCTTTGTCTTTTTCGTTTTTTTCTTTTTTTTTTCCTTTTCTTAAATAGTCCTCTCTGCCTTCTTTTTTTTATTCCTCTTTTGATTTTTTAATTTATTTATTAATTTATAAAAGTTAATATGATTTTAAAATTTTTTAGAGAAAGAATATTATAAAATTATATAAATATAACATTGGTCGGGAAATGAATTTATTGCGTGTGTCATGTAGATTTATATGCTCCACTAGTTGTCATGTATCCTGCAAAAGGCCTTGTGTCAAGAGTATATTCTCGGTGTTGGCCCTCTAATGGTAAAATTAGTAATCATATTGTGAGAATCTCCTCATGAAATCAATAATCAAAGGGAAAAAATGTTCTTGATTGCTCTATGGGGGTGCATAATGTAAAGAGTAATAATGAATACCTTGAACCAGAGGCATGTGGTGGAGTGGTAGAAGCTCCTCCTCCCTTAACCAAAAATCAAAGTTTCAAATCCTAGCTTGGATATGAAAAAATGTTAAATCCTCTTGTCGGTTGTCCCACCAATGAGGTGCCTACAAATCGGCGAACGGGATTAGTCCGGGCGTGGAATGGCTTGAAGGTGCCGCCCCTCAGTGACAGGACCCACCCAGGACACTTGTGCGATAAACAAAAATAATAATAATAATAATGAATACCTTGTGTGTTGTGCATGTGTTATTATTTATATTTGTGAATCATAACCAATTAGGGGAAGGACACATAGAAAGTGGGCATTGCCTGTCGACCTGACTCGGGGGGGTCAGAGCCATTTAATGCTTTTGTACTAGGATGTAATTCAATGTCATATGTCATGCCATTTATGTGGCCTGTATGATCGTTAGTCAAGACTGAGTAGAACCGAATAATGGGTCTCAATCTATCTGACGTGTAATGTCCATCTTGGTCTACTTTACTTAGGTGACAATTCATTTCATATTCACCTCGATGCCTTTCAAACACAAATATAAATTAATGAGATTATATTATATTTTCTCCAACTATTCAATATTGCACAAGTAATCTAAGCACGTCTATTGATAGTTCATATTTTCAATACCATAACCTCTTAAAACTCTTCATAGATTAATTTATCATTAAATAAATTAAATGATATTGTCTATTTTAACACATTTCATACAACATGTAATTCAATAAAAATTTCAAATTTATAGTTAATAATTGTCAAGAAATTTCTTAGACTAATAATATAAAAACATTACTCACAACAATTAATTCATCTTTTAATTTTTATATAGTATATTATTGATTTATGCAACAATTCTTAAAATAAAATATGTTATATAAATATATCTAAAATTTTTAATTTTAATAAATATTTTTTAGAAGGAAAAGACTTACGTTTTAATAATATAAAAGTTTAAAACAAAATATCTCAATTAAAAAAAACAAAAAATCCTAAAAATAAAATTGGTATTTATTGGGGGTTGCACGTTTAATATTCTGTAAAATTTATTCCTTGGTGTAAATTTATAGGCCAAAAAACCCTAGTTCCCGCCAAACAAATTGGCGCCAGATTTGACACCTAAAATTCTCACGTCATTATACTTTCTCACAATTTTAGCACCTCTGCTGTTCCCCCGCCTCTTTCATCTCTTTCAAGAATCGGACAACAGCTCACCGACTCCTGGCTGTTCTTCATCGGGTTCGACTCCTCTGCTAATGGTACTTAAATCTATACTGATTTTTTTAATGCATTTGTATCTGCTGCAACTTATTTTCTTACATTTGGATGAGAAAATCACTCACTGAAGAAGTTAAACTTATTTTTATCTGGAGGAGGGATGAGATTGTGGGGTGTTTATACCGTCAGATCTATATATTTCTTTAACTTCTTGTAGAAAGTTTAATTTTTCGTGTATAATTTTATTTGGGTATGCTTGTTCTCGTGGAGTTTTCGTCTGGGCTCTAATATATTTGTTGAAAAGACGGAAATTTTCTTTAATGAAGATATATATTGATTTGATATTTAAATATCAATTTCTCGTTGATTATATACCTAGAAAATTTGCTGGTTTTACATGTTTCACTAGTGTAATTAATATTCATTTAAATTTGCTCTGTTGCCTTCAATAATCAGGAGAAGTCTAATTGGAATAAGTTGAAATATGTAGTTCCTTTGCTTTCGGAAAGTGGAAGCATTACCAATTGATAGTATTCTACTGCAGTTTGCACTGCATAATTTGTCAATTATCTGTGGTAACTTGTCTTTTGAAGGGTAGCAGAGTTATTTCCTTCTGTAATGAAAATTTTTTTTGTTCAACTTTTCAGGCATACTTATGCCTGCTGTTTTAATGCGAAGACAGGGCATATTCGAAGCCGTGTTTACTTTGGTTGGATAGTAAAAGGTTCACTTTAAAATTATGGAGCGGAAGCGTTGGAGTAATATATTTTTTATTAAAGCTATAAAGGGTAACTTGGTTAAGAAAATTCGCAATGTGGAAGTTTATAGAAAACAAGTTCTTAAATTCAAGACAGTGAAAGAGATTTTGGACGCCCAAGATGCCAAGAAACTGCGACCATCTACTTCACAGGCTGCACAGTCTCCAGATCTGAGTTGTAGCTGTGCACAATTCAAGTCAGAGAGTTATTATTTGCCACATGCGGAGAGATGTTTGGAAAAATTTGACCCTAGAGAAACTGAATCTGTACACTGTGCTGCCGATGATGAATCAGGTGATGATTTAGACAATGAGTATGGAGAGATTACACTGAAGCAGCTTAAAGAAAGGTACAAAACAAAGAAAAGGAAACTTGTCAATGTTATTGACGTCAAGAAACTTCCAAAATTGGAGCCAGAGGAAGATGATTCTGATCTCAGAGAGCCTCTTAGTAGCTTGAGATTGAAGTTTATAAAGGCTAAACAGAAACAGGCTCAAGCTACACTGGAATCTGAAGAATACACTCATCATGAGATGCAACTTCATGAGGATTTAGCTTTGATTTCCCATGTCAAAATTGAGGTCCCTGATCCTGTTATTAGTGAATGTCAGCTCAAAATCCCTTCTATTGATGACTGCCCCAATATTGGCCAGGGTGCTGATTCAAGTTTTGCTGGATCAATAACTGATAGAACTCAAAAGACACTTGACTGCCAAAGCAGTGAGTCACTATTATTTACAGAACAGTACCCAAGCTGCAGTCTTAATGAAGAAGTATCTTATGACCATTTGCAGCATGTTGACCCAAACTCTCTGTCCATCCCAACCTATGAAGACACTATGGATGTGGATGGTCAAGAGGAAAGTTGCCAAGAGTTCCCTGATTTACCTGCATCAGAATGTGAGATCGAAACTTCTGAAGAGCCACCTTTGCTTATTACATTGCCCACCAAGGACGAAAATTTATATATAAATAGTTTCTCCAGAAGTACAAGCCATACAGATGAGTTTCTAGAGCAGGAAAGTGGTCATGAAGCAGTCCTAGCTTCCAATTTGGAAGTTGATGATTGTGTTAGCAGCAAAGATCCTTATCGTGGGAATGAGTCATTAACTTTAAGTGATGATACCGAGAAAGATTTGGGTTCAAACCAGCAAATTGATGATACAAGTAGTCCTGCTAGTAAATTTAGCACATATCGGGAGCATCCTCTGTGCTTGAGTCCTAATGACAATTTACTTTGTGGTGGAACTGAACAACAACAACCATTATCATGTAGCTCTCCTGATGGTGGAAAAAGTCCTGCAAAACCAAGAAATCATTTGGTTTCATCGGAGGGCAAATCATCATTGGATGAACATGAAGAAAACAAAACATCTGTTCATGTTGGTGACGAGAAGCAAGAAAGATATTCATCCTCAAAGAATCAGAGTTGTAACATTGATGAGACATTATCGACCTCAGTGCTAGTCCAACCTCCTGAGAGGCTACTTTTGACAAGAAAGGTTGGGGACAACTCTTTCCTTAGATTTTTTGTTACTTCTTTACTCTTTCAAGGAGATAAATTTAAGTGCATGGTATTGCAGGTCATATCGCCATCTTCTGAAGAAAGACTATGTCTAGCTATGAATTCTGCAGAATCATATATCGAAGAGAGTAAGTCATGTTTGCCTGATTACTTGTCTGATTTCCAGAACATCAGTGGATATCTTCTATTGATGAGATAATTAGTTATGGTCTTTCCTCCAAAGAGTAGTTTTATTTGCACTTAACAAGAAATGCTGTAGTTGCTTGAATAAGAACACTTCCCTTCTGCATTTCAGTTTCCTTTTAATTTCACTTACCTGCGTAGATAACATTCAATTATTGGGTTGTACTTTATGGTCTGCAAAGTGTTGATTTACTACTCAAAGACTGTGAAACATAGGTAGATTCTACTATCACGCTCAAGCAATTCATAGTTTTCAGTTGCACCAAATGAGGCATTTATTTTCTGAAAGCATTTCCATTCTTAAATTTCTTTCTTACTGAATCACCGGTGCTGTTACATTATACATCCTTCTAGGCCTTCCTACAGATTCACAAGTTTCCTTCCTCATTCTTTTAACTTTTTTTACTGGCTTTATTTTATTTCAGATAGCAAAGAAAATCCATGCCCCAGCCCCTGTAACCAAAATGAAAACAAGGCTTCATCAGTAGGCTCAGAAGTTAAGCATGCCAACAAAATTGGAAATCCGATGGGATTAGGCATAAGTAATCGGACCAAAGTGATCATCAAACCGGCCAGGACTGCAAAACGATCAAAAAATAGCAGAAGGCATTCTCCACCAAAAGGCAATTTGGAGGGCCCTCGTCTTTGTCGTTCATTACCTAATGTTAGCACGGGATGTACTTCTCTTCAAGGTTGCTCTGAGAGTGCTATAGCATTCTCTCAGAGGCAAATGCATGACATTGAGTCTCTTGCAGTGAAGCTTGTGAGTGAGTTGAAGTATATGAAAGAGATTGTTGAAGAGAAGTTGCTCTTTGAAGGATATCGTAATGCATCAATAAAAAATGATGCAGATGAGGTATGAGAGTTCCATAGATTCAGTGCTTAGTCCTTCTATGTTTCTTATGATTTCATGGTAAATGCCTGGTAAATCTACATATTATATTTAAGCAAATATGTTTTCTCCTACTGATATAAAAATTAGAAACGAATACATATTTCTTATGCACATTCATTTACTGCATTTGAAGTATTTGTGGTGACCTCTTGCTGTGATTGTTTTCGTGATTAGGTGAAAGATGCAATAACAAATGCAGTGAAAGTTGAAGAAACTGCAAGAAAATGGTTGTCCATGATGTCTAGAGACTGTAATCGTTTTTGTAAAATCATGGTTAGTATCCTTCTTTTCGTGCTTATCAATAAATTGCAAAGCAAAATCTGCTCCTCATGTGCAATTTCCTGTCTTCTAATCAAAATTGCATGCTTGTTATTCACTGTAGAGTTTGACACAAAAAGGTACTGATCCTGCAACTTCTAAAAATGCTATCCAACGGGAAAGAAGGAAAATTACCTTTGCCGATGAAGCTGGTGGAATTCTTTGCCATGTCAAGGTATTTGGTAATGAAATGCCATTGGAGTCTGATAGTGAGAAGTAAAAAAAAACTCAAAACTGTTTGATTTCATAGCAATCCTTGCCCATTTATTCCATAACTTTTTCCAGCCCTTTGGATTTGCGAGATTTCAATTGTGGATATTTCTGTTGTACTGGTACCATCCTGGGGGGCCTCTTGTATGTTTGTATTTATATCTTAGATATCAGATTCTATATTAGAATTTAGAAGAGAGACCAAGAGTTTGATCTTTCTTTTCCTTTTGGATGTGAACTTTTGAAGTTAGTTCAAAAATATCTTTATTTATCAATAAGGCATCATCATTTATAAGATGTTATTGTACAATAAAAACCTTAAGACGCAGATGAATTGATAATGAATTCTTCTGACTTAAATGAGTTGAAGATTTGAATTTCGATTCATCTATGAAGCTTAATAGAGATGGAGAGGTAATCGAGGCTCAACAATCATCGATAAGGAATTTTTGGGACGAGTAGTGAGTCCATAAAGTTCTTCCATGTGAATATCTTCTGGTTTTACTCCAGGAAGTAATTTCCAATTGAATCCATGCAACAAGTTTGCTAAAACTGATCTAACAACTTTCAAACCTAGCTTAAAGCCAGGGCACCTCCTCCGTCCGGAGCCGAACGGGATTAGGGCAAAGTTTTGTCCATCGGTATCAATATCTTCTTTCTCAAGGAACCTTTCTGGCAAGAATTCCTCAGGTGAATCCCAGTGTTTCGGATCCCTTCCTATACTCCATACATTTATCAAGACTGTAGTTCCTTTGGAAACATTGTAACCTGCAACATTACAGTCGTCAATGGCGTAATGTGGTGCTAGTAATGTAGCTAATGGATGGATCCTCAACGTCTCCTTTATGATAGCTTCGAGAAAAGGTAGCTTTGAATAATCGTCTTCTTCCACCCATCTCTCCTTCCCTATAACTCGATCAAGCTCTTCAGTAGCCTTTTCGATAAGATGTGGATGTTTCAGAAGTTCTGTTATTGCCCATTCTATTGTGGTTGCTGAGGTATCTGTACCGCCAGTTAATAGTTCCTGCAAAAAAAATTCAGTACTGTTAACAAATCTAGCCAAAAAAAAGAAAGGAAAACAGAATTATACATATATATGTATGTATATAATCATAGACGTGAAAATTCACCTGTAATAATGCTTTTACGTTTTCTCTTGTGAGCTTTATCTCCAAATTAGGATCTTCAGCTAGCTGGAATAAGATATCAACCATGTCTTTAGGGCTTACATCTTTCTCAGATTTCTTGTTAGTGAGATGATCATCAATCACATGGTTATGGAATATCTCAAACTTCTTAGACAATTCCTTCATTTTCTTTACATATCCCTGCAGATCAAATCTGCTAAGAAATGGTATCCAATCCCCAATATTAAACACGCCATTGAGTAAAAACCACTCATCTAGCATCCCCTGCAATTTCTCCAATGTAAAGATGGATTCAGATTTGTCGTCTTCATGGAGCTTGGTTTCAGTTTCAGTTTCAGTGAAGTATTTGTTACCAAAAACCATTCTACTTAAAGCAGAGACACTGTAACGAGAGAGATGATCTCTCAACACAAATGGCTTCCCTGAAAGTGCATTCAGGCCTGAAATCAGAGCTTTTCTTTCTTGAACACGAAGATACTCGTAGGAATCGAGACGTTTAGGGCTAAATACTTGTGTGAGGTAAATTCTACGAGCTTGTCTCCAGTATGGACCATAAGGTGACCATGTAACATTAGAGTAGTCATAAGATGTGTATTTGCCACTAGCTGTTGTTGGGCGAGAGGCAAAGTTGCTGTCATGCGTTTTCAAGAATTCTTTCGCCATTTCTGGTGAAGAAACTACTAGAACAGGTTTGGAACCGAATTTCAGGTACATCAATTCTCCATAACTTTTGGATAACAAGTGTAGAGTTTGATGTGGGATTGAACCGCCAAGAAGTAGGTTCAAGTTGCCAAGAATCGGCCATGGTTTTGGACCTGGTGGAAGTTTTTGCTTCCGGGTTCGGCTATAATTGGTGAAATTTGATAGTAAAAGGATCGCTGCTAGCAGCAATGAAAATGCTAAGAGAAGCCAAGAAATCTCCATGGATGCCTGCTAAATGAATGATAAAGAACATAGAGGGTTTGTGTAATTTATAATGGAAGGAACAGAGGAATGAAAGCTGGAAACTACAGTATTTTGTGGATAAATGATTAAAGAATTTGATTATTTTGTCATCAGTTCAATTCAATCATCAAAGGAAAATTGGATACTGTTAAGCTGAGGCTGATCAATACCAAATTAATACAACACAGCAGCGACGTGTCACTACCTCAGCAAGCATTAGTTTAGAAGATTTTTATTTACCAGATATTCTTTATTTGTTCCATGTATTTGCGTGTAAATTTGGATATTAAAGTTGTAATATATATTACACTAAATTTCAGAAATAAACATACATTTTTCTGGCCTTTGCTTCTCAAACTTTTCTCTTCTCGTGTTTCCCTTTTTTCTGATTTTTCTTCAAAGAACTTTATCTTTCTCTCAAAATTGTATCATGGTATCAAAGCAGGAATTTTTATTCTAGCTCCATTTCTCTGAAATTCACGCTATTGCTGGTTCTTCATTTTTTTCTGAAAGCAAACTAAAGATTGTTTCAAGGCATTAGATCTGAACTATCTTGGAATCTTGTTCTTCTGATTGAAGCTCCAATGGCGGGTAAAAGTTCTGCAGTTCACAGAGATGCTGGTATACTGCCTCTCAACCAAGATCCTTCGAGTATTTTCTATATTCACCCTTCTGATGCACATGCAGTACAACTTGTGTCATATAAATTCAATGGTGAGGGATTTACAGGATGGAAAAGGTCAATGCTACTCACGCTTTATGCTAAGAACAAAATTGGTTTTGTTGATGGAACTATAGCTAAACCAGATACCTCTGCTGTTGAATACAAGGCTTGGGAGAGATGCAATTTAGATGATGTAATAGCTAAGAGTGTTATGTTTTTAAAATCTGCAAAGGAGATCTGGACTGATTTAGAAGAGAGGTTTGGTTATGCATCTATGACACAGATCTATTCTCTTGAACAAAAATTGATAGATATTGCTTAGGGTAACGAATCTGTTTCTGAATTTTTTTACTGAAATCAAAACAATTTGGGATGCAATGAGGAGGCACATCCTTTGCCCTATTGTACATGCAACAATTGTACTTGTAATCTAACTAAGAAAGTTTACGAGTGACAACAAGAGAAAATGGTACTACAGTTTATGATGAAAATGGCAGATCAATATGCTACAATTAGGGGAAATATTCTAATGATGCAAACACTTCCTAAGGTGACGGAGGTTTTTTGGATATTTGCACAAGAAGAAAGACAAGGAGTTATCTCAAGCAGTAACACAGACTGAATCATTGGTTTTTACAGCAGAAAAGAAGAGATTCAACAATCAATACAAGAATAACACACCATATAAATCACAAGTGCTTGGTTTTCAGACAACGAGTGATGCTTCTTCAGGAATTTTCCAATCAAATTCCGGACAAAAAAGGCCAAAACCAGGAGCTAAGTACTTTTGTACACATTGTCGATTCCGGGACATAGTATTGACAGATGCTTCAAGATACATGGTTACCCCCCGGGTTTTAAAGGAGTTAGAGACAGCAGGGTAGCTGCTTTATCTCATTGTGAAGATTCTGATGGTTTTAATGGAAATGTCCTAGACAACTCAAAGTCAACTACAACATCAATTTTTGTGGAACAATATCAGCAACTAATGGATTTATTAGCTAAGCAACAACAAACTTCTCAGAACAAGATTTCCGATCAACAACCAAACTTAGCTATGATGGCAGGTATTTTTTGTCTTCTCTCTCATACTAATTCAAAATGGTTGTTAGACAGTGGTGCTTCAGATCATTTTTGTTGTGATTTGGAACAATTCTCTACTTATGAACTTTTAGCAAAACCTGATTGCTATATTACTATTCCAAATGGTAGTAAGATAGCTATTAAACATATTGGATCAGTAGTATTAAATGACTCAATTATTTTGCATAATGTCATGCATGTTCCAGATTTCAAGTACAATCTAATTTCTGTCCATAAATTGTGTAAGGATCTGCAATGTGAATTACACTTCACTCATGATAAGTGCTTTATCCATTATCGGGAAAGGGAAGTTGATTCTTCTTGGTAAATTGAGATCTGGATTGTACAATGTGGGAGATCAGTATTTGACTAATTCGAAAGCTTTCCAAAGTTATCACCGCAACACAGCTTGCTTGTCGGTAGTTGATAAGACAAAACTTTGGCATCTACGATTGGGACACTTACCATTTAGTTAGATAAAGTACATCAAACCCGATTGTGAAGCATATTCTTGCATCCAGAATACTATTTGTCAAGTTTGCCCTGTGGCTAAGCAGACTAGACTTAGTTTCCCTCATAGCAGTATTAAATCTTCTTGTGTTCTTGAACCGATACATATTGATGTATGGGGTCCTCATGTTGTTAAAACTCCTTCTGGTTGTAATCAATTCTTGACTATAGTAGATGACTACATCAAGTTTACTTGGATACATCTATTGAAGAATAAAACTGAAGTTGTTTTGGTTATGACTGATTTTCTGCATATGGTCGGAACTCAATTTGCACTTACTGTTAAATGCATAAGGTCCGATAATGCTAAAGAAATTTGTGCTGGTGATATGAAAAAGTTGTGTCGGAAATTTGGGATTCTAAATCAAACTAGTTGTAGTAATACACCCCAACAAAATGGAGTTGTTGAAAGGAAGCATAAACACTTGTTAGAAACTGCAAGGGCACTGTACATACAGTCTAGAGTTCCAGACAAGTTTTGGGGTGATTGTGTATTATGTGCTGCATACTTGATAAGTAGAATGCCCTTAAAGGTTCTTAATCTGCATACACCTTATTTCAAGCTATACCAAAAGAACCCTAATATATCTCATTTAAGAACTTTTGGATGTTTGTGTTAGGTATCTACTACTGCAGTTGGGAGATCTAAGTTGGACAGCAGAGCTAAACCTTGTGTTTTTATTGGATATTCCATTTCACAGAAAGGCTACAAAATTTTAGACATTGACACACACAAGGTGTATGTTTCTAGGGATGTTCATTTCCATGAAAAACATTTTCCTTTTCATCTTTACAACAAACATAAAACACCTTCTTCAAACTATTCTAATGCCATATATTTACTAGCTTCTTCTTCTCCTAGTTTCTTTGATACTCCAGATTTCTCTTCTCCTCAACTAATATTTCCTTCACATGATTCTTCTTCTCTTATTCTCTCTTCATCTCTTTCTGTTCCTTTACCTCCTAATTCCGATACTGATTCATCATCTATACCAAATTCAGAAACCGAATTATCAAATTTGGTTGACCTCGGTATTTCCAATCCTCCTCGCAGATCCAATAGAATACATAAATCACCACAATATCTAAACAACTATCATTGTTACAATGGTACCTCTACTGACTGCACTCTCATCAATAACCATTGGTGCAATCTAGTATCTTCTCATTTATTTCCTTCTTCCTTCAAAGCCTTTTTGTCTCAATCTTCTGACATAAAAGAGCCTATGAGTTATGCAGAAGCTTCAGCAGATCCACTATGGATTGAGGCTATGAATAAAGAGGTTCAAGCACTTGAAGATAATCATACATGGGATCTGGTTGATTTTCCTAAAGGAAAAAGGTCCTTAGGCTACAAATGGGTATATAAGGTGAAATTAAAGGCAGATGGAACATTGGAAAGGTGCAAAGCAAGGTTAATGGCTAAGGGTTATAATTAGAAATATGGAATTGATTATGCAGAAACATTTAGTCCTGTGGTTAAGATGAGTACATTACGATGTCTAATTGCAGTAGCAGCAAGTAGGCAATGGCCTCTATTTCAATTGGATGTAAACAATGCATTTTTACATGGGGACTTGAAAGAAGAGGTGTACATGAATGTTCCTGAAGGTGTTCCAAATTCCGGAAATAAGGTTTGTAAGCTTATCAAGTCCATTTATGGCCTCAAACAGGCCTCTAGACAATGGCATGAGAAATTGGTAAGTTCATTAGAAAAACAAGGTTTTATTCAGTCAAAAAATGATTATAGTTTGTTTATACAAAAAGAAGGTTCTCACATCAATATTGATGCAGTTTATGTTGATGATATTATCTTGACTGAGACTAATATTTGCAAATTGGAGGATCTTAAAACTCATTTGCATCAAGAATTCAGCATCAAGGACTTAGGACAACTGAGTTATTTCCTTGGGATTGAAGTTGGTTACACTTGGAAGGGATAATTCTTAGTCGGAAAAAGTTCACTAAAGAACTCTTACAAAACCGTGGTTTTGACATTTCTAAGAAAGCTATTACTCCTCTTCCTTTAAATATCAAATTGTCAACTTTTGAAGGAGATTTGTTTTCGGATGTTGAGCAGTATAGATCTTTGGTTGGAAAGTTAAATTTTTTGACACACACAAGACCAGATCTTTCTTATTCAGTCCAAACACTTAGCTAGTTTTTGCAGCACCCAAGACTTCCTCATGTTGTTGCTTTACAACATACATTAAGGTATCTTGCCCATACACTTGGACAAGGTATTTTACTTAAAGCATCCGATCGGTTAAGTTTACAGGCATTCTCGGACTCAGATTGGGCTACTTGCCCATATTCAAGGCGTTCCATCACTGGTTTTGTCCTACTCTTTGGTGGTTCTCCAATTTCTTGGAAATCTAAGAAGCAAGGAACCATTTCTAGATCATCTGCAAGAACACAGAGCCATGGCGGCGACCTCCTGAAGTTGTTTGGATTGTTCGTTTATTGGAAGAAATGGGAATCACTAATCTACATCCTATCACTTTGCATTGTGATAATCAATCAGCCTTACAAATTGCAAGAAATCTAGTGTTCCATGAGAGAACCAAACACATAGAAATTGACTGTCATTTCACTAGAGATAAAGTTTTGGAAGGTTTGTTGCAGCTTACTTATCTCCCTACTTAGGATCAATTGGCAGATGTCTTCACAAAGACACTACCTTCAGCACAATATGAGATTCTTTTGTCCAAGTTGGGATTGTACAAGGCTGATACACTCCCACCTTGAGGGGGGATGTTAAGCTGACCTGAAGAGCTGATCAATACCAAATTAACACAACACAGCAACTACGTGTCACTACCTCAGCAAGCATTAGTTTAGAAGATTTTTATTTACCAGATATTCTTTATTTGTTCCATGTATTTGCGTGTAAATTTGGATATTAAAGTTGTAATATATATTACACTAAATTTCAGAAATAAACATACATTTTTCTGGCCTTTGCTTCTCAAACTTTTCTCTTCTCTCGTGTTTCCCTTTTTTCTGATTTTTCTTCAAAGAACTTTATCTTTCTCTCAAAATTGTATAGATACTATCGTTATCATAAACCAGTAAAAGACACATAGCGTCTGGATGCTCTGTATTTCCTCTTTGCGGTTCTTCTTTGACATTTCAATTTTCCCCATTACTTTCTCCAATAATGTGTTGAAATTTTGGATCTTTCTCTTTTTTGGTAAATACATAATGGAGTTTGGTACACAGCGCCAATCAGAAAACAAACGTGAAAATTTTTCATATTTTGATATGTGAAAGAGCCCATAATCCAATAATTGTACGAAATTTAATAGAACTGTTCTTCCCATACTTGAGTAAAAGCTTCCACAATTGCTACACGATGCTGTTCTGCATTTAGTGACAAAAAACACATCAAAAGCTTCTGTAGTTCCTCCGGTTCAAAAATTTCTTTCTCTACTATCATTTCCGTCATGGATTTCCTGAAATCCTCGTAAGGATCTGTTGATTTCTTCATCACTGCATAGATACTAATTTCACGATTCGGATTCGTAGAAATCTTATTTTCTGTTTTGAGAGGATGATCGACGGGCCAGATAACCAGACTTTCTTCCTGATCAAGATCATGAATGTCTTCTGACGAGTAAGCCCCTTCCGCTTCCGCTTCCGCTTCCGCTCCGCCTCCGCCGGCGCCGGAGAATTGCAGAGCTTCTCGTGAAAAACCGTCGTAATTTTCCACCATATTGAAAGCAGGTGGTGAATCGAGGTTGCACGCAGAAGTCACGTGGGCTGTACTTATAATAAACTCATAAGATCCACATTCCGAACCCGAAGACCCGAACGATAACACTCTGCAAAAGCCACATTTACTCGATGGGTGGTCCGGTGTTGACGGGCGGCGGTGGCGGTGGCGGTAACTTTGGATATGCAATAATTTCGAACGGTTTATTAGGATTGTGAGCAACAACCGGCGTAAAAGAAGAATAAGAAGAAGATTTTTTGGAACGACAGATGCGAAGGAAAGAAAGAGATATTCGAAGCTTGAAATTACCTTTAGTCATGGTGGCTGGCAACATTTAACAAACAAAACAGGGAGGGAATTAAGGTTTTTGAAGAATGATCAAATTAATATACGTATATGTATATATTATTGTGCAGAAAAAGCTGTTCTTAGGGTTGGGGAGATGCTGATGATGATAGGAAGGCCGGCCGCTGACATTCGTTTCGTTATATGTCCAAGTGATGCTGTGAGGTGAAAGGTACTGTTTAATTCCTCTTAGATCAGTGAATGCGATGGTCCATGCATTAATTAAATTAATGCCAACTTTTATAAACAGCTAGGGGAAGAAGAAGAAGTCTCGCCATGAAATGGACTTCTTGGAGTTGAGCTGCATACAGGGTTGGTATTATTGAAGAAGTCATAAAAATGAAAGATGGAGGATAATATTTCATAGTATTATGGTATGAATAAAAAAAAAAAAAAAAAAAGGTTAAAATATATCTTTGGAGAAGTGATTTTTTTTTTTTTTTAAAGCTCATATTGGTGACTATTTAGTAGTTATTTTGGACTCGATCAATCGAGAATCTAGTCAATTCAAAGTCATTAGTCATTTTGAGCTCCTACCAATTAGGATAGTCATTGGGCTCTAATCAATTGAGAATCGAGTCGATTTAGAATCACTAATCACTTTTCAATCAATCAAGAATCAGTGAGTTTTTTTTTTTTTTCTTTTTCTTAAGCATCAAGTATTCTAATCCACAGCTGTACTAATCTAAATTCGGCTTGAGATGCACTCACAAAATCTAACTCTTACTCAAAGGTGATTGTCTGACCCAAAACTTTTTAACGTGGCACTAACCACTTTAGTGAATTCGAAACTCAACTATCCTCCCCGAGGTGAAGTATTAGAAGTTCGCTTATCAACTCCTTTCCCAAACTGCTAGGTTTTGAATGATTTTTTTTTGTACGGTGACCAACTCTTCTGAAACTTTATGAAATCTCTATTGGAAGAAACTCTTTTTACACCCGTTGGTCTGATCTGTATATAAGATTTAAACTCGAGTAAACTTTTTCCACTTAGTTTGAACTTGAATGGGCCTTGGTCCGACAAAACTTATTCCAACCAAATTCGAATCTATTTTGAAAGATTTTCAGGGCCAGTTAAATTAAAGGGGACTATTTTGACAGTGCATGTGCTTTGATTGGAAGTAGCTTTATTTTTTCTCCGTACTCAAAAGAGGACTTATTTGGCCTATAGTGACTGATTGGTCACCAAAAATATTGATTTCCACTACCACTTAATCTTATGTTAGAAAAGCAAATCAAGTTACCCCGCAAGGGGTGGTCGGCAAGGTTGGCGGAGTGGCGGAAGGCCCCCCCACTCTGTCAGTGTGCCTGAAGCTCTTAGGGTTTGAATTTTATCAACGCTTTTCTTGGCGAAAGGCATACACGAGGTTTACCTAGTGTAGTTTACCTAATTGGTGTGGTTTGTAGGCCTTTTGCGCTATGCCGGGGGTTTACCCAGAGCGCACAGAAGAGTAGCACCGTGTGGGTTCCCCCCCAAAAAAAAAAAAAAAAGAAAAAGAAAAGCAAATCAAGTTTCCTGTAAATTTAAATTACCAATAACTATTGGTTTAAGTAGAAGAAACTTAATTTTTCATCCGCAAAGTCTCGAAACTATGGAGAGATAGATGTTGAGAGATTTTTCCCCAATAGGAGTCAACGCGACGGTTCGATCATTTTATCATGATGTTATTGGGCGACTTGATTTCTTTTGACTCGTTTTAAAATAATAATAAACTGTGAAAATGCCAAACCGTGCAGTTCTTACAAATCAGCGAGCGGGATTAGTCTAGGTGTAGAATAACTTGAAGATGCCGCCCCTCGGTGATGAGACCCACTTAGGACACCCGTGCGATAAAAAAAAAAAAAAAAAAAAAAACTTTGAGTTTTTCATCTTTTAATTATAAATGAAATATTGTTACATTAACTAATTATGGTTAGTTGGAAAAAAAAATTAATCTTGTCACTTGTCAAAATGAATGTGTATATATATATATATGTAGGACATAGGGAGGGGTCAGGTTCATTTTCCAGAGAGGACTATACAAAAATTAAGCAGAGAGACCAGACCCCGCCAAATTCGTGCCCACACGACTTACCTTTTCCCTACATTTTTCCATATCACCGTTGCTCGAGTTTGACTCAAAATCACCTGAAAACAACAGCCACGAGGGAGGGAGGAAGGAAGGGATTCCTCTGAATTCTTGCTGGATCCTTCCTTCTGCAATCTTTTTTCTTTTGGTGGGGGTGGTGATTGATCTTGATAATCATATATGGTTAATACAATGAGGAAATGGTGTCCAAATTATGACAATGAAGATGGGCTTGATACGGTCCTTGAAGTTCCGGTTCCGGAAGAGATGTTTGCTAATATGGGAAGCAATTCAATTCTGCGATGGCAGAATATGCGAAATCTGTTGAAGGCTCAGGCTCGGGGTGAGGATTATATTAAGTCCTCTCCATCATCATACCCTGTTCCTGTTCCGTTTCTCAGAAATGATCAATTCATGTTGTTGTTGAAACTCATTGGCTCAGCTCTCATCCCTTATCAGGTTCAATTTGGCCGTTCACTCACTTTTCCCATCAATGATGGCTCCATTGTAAGTCCTTTTCCTCTTCCAAGTTCCAATGTTTCGTATTTTCAGAATTTTGTTTCATTTTTGGAAAACTGAAGAACTTGATAAAAGGAAAATCAGATTATATTTGATAAGAATGGGAAGGAACTGTAATTTGTACAGTAATCTAGGACCGAATGCATTTAGGGTTTGGTTTTCTGGATTCTCCTTTTTTCTTAACTCTGATTCAAAATTGAATTTTACTTCTAGCTAAAATTCTGCCTGCCAAATGATTGAGAAAAAGAGTGAGAGGCATCAAAAATTGTTTTTAAATTCAGCCCTCTTTCTCTTTCATAATTCTTGCTGTAATCCCTATTTCCTCCAAAGATTTCTCAGTTCTTGAAGGTTGCAGGTGAACGTACGTTAAATATATGAAGAACGTACGTTACAGATAGATGAATCCCAGAACATTTTTGACGACTGACTAGCAATTTGTAAGATAGAAAAAACCAACAGCTATCTGTGTTTGGCTTAACTAAATACATCTATATAACAGGAAGCCTCTACAGCAAAATATATTGTACAACAATATCTAGCTGCAACGGGAGGGTATGCTGCACACAATGTGTCGAATAGCATGTACGCCATGGGGCAAGTGAAGATGGTTACGTCTGACGTTCCTGATGGCGATCAAGATTCCAATACTACTAAAAGAAGTACAGAGATTGGTGGATTTGTTCTTTGGCAAAAGAACCCTGATTTATGGTACCTGGAATTGGTTGTTTCAGGTTGCAATGTAAATGCAGGCAGTGATGGCAAAGTTGCCTGGAGTCAGTCATCCTCCAATTCAAATGCTTCTAGAGGTCCTCCAAGAACCCTTCGTAGATTCTTTCAGGTACACATTGCTTTCCCTTCTTAAACACATTATGTAATCTTGCTTGTTCAAGAAAATGACTGAATTGGGAACTTATCTGATGATCTTGTTAATATGAGAATAAATTTAACCCTTTCTTTCTGTCAGCTTAAGTTTTTTGAGCAGATAACAAATTTAACTCGATTTAACATTATCTAATGGGCATATATGGTTTTCTATATTCTGACTAAGAACTTTGTGTGGTGGTGTAAACTAGGGATTGGATCCAAGATCAACAGCCAACCTGTTCTTAAATGCAGTTTGTACAGGGGAAAGGACTATCAAGAATGAAGCCTGTTTTGTGCTGAGGTTAGAGACAAGTAAAGATATTCTCAAGTCTCAAAGTACAACAAACACTGAGATAGTTCACCACACAATATGGGGATTCTTTAGCCAAAAAACAGGTCTTCTAGTTCAATTTGAGGATACAAAATTGGTAAGAATGAAGTCTGCAAAAGGAGATGATTCAGTGTTTTATGAAACGAATATGGCTTCTGTTCTTGAAGATTATAGATATGTAGATGGCCTTAACATAGCACACAGTGGAAAAACTCTGACAAAAATTTACAGATATGGTTCAAAATCCAATAGGAAATGGAAGGTTGAAGAGACATGGAGGATTGAAGAGATTGATTTCGATGTTTGTGGGTTGTCCATGGATTGCTTTCTGCCTCCTGCTGAGAAAGAACAAGGGAAATTAACAAATTAAGTATATTATTTAATTTTTTTTTAAAAATTCATATTGAAGTGACATTTTCTTGTAAATATAGGAATTTCTTAGATCAGTTTATCTTTTTGTGTGGTTTTTTTTTTATGATTTTTTTTTTTTTTTTTGAAAAAAAATCTGTGTAGTTCTTATGTATTGTATTTTCATTAGGTTTTTCCTACTTCATGATCAAGTTTATTTATGCCACTATATATATATATATATATATATATATATTTTTAATTATTAAATTGTTTTTGTTTGTGTGTAAAAATAAATATTTAAATTTTGTTATAAGCCTCACACCCTCTCATATTGTTCGTTTTGATCTACACACATGAATCAGATTTTGAACCATTAACTTCACTTAAACTAGAATTGCGTTTTGAGGGTTCATTTTAATAGGATTTTTTTTTTTTTTTTTTTTTTTTTTTTTTTGAGAAATCTAAGGAAATGAACCTAAAAATTTTCAATGAAGGCCAATTAATTGATTAAGTAAGCCCAATAACATAAATGGCCCACTAGAATAAAATAAATTAAGGGATATTTTCTCGTCTTCTGAAACCCTAGCTGCCTCACTTGAACCCTATATAATCAATCCTTCTTCGCCTGCCATGGTTCATCTATGAGATTCTTCCACCTTTCTTCTGAAGATCGAGTTATTTTCTCTCTTTCATTATTTTTTTATTTGTTTGTGTGGGTTTGATGTTGATTGTGTATTGCATCTGTTTTACCCTCTCCTTGTGAATTCTGCAAATTCAGAAAGTTCGCGAGGGGTTATAGCTGATGCAGAAAGTTAATTAGGATGGCTTACCAACCCATTGCAATTGCAATTCTTATGCAGCCACTGCTTTGGCGTCAAATGGACTTTCCTATATTTTTTTTTCCTGTAACATCTCTGTTTCCCCGTTGATCCTTTACCTCGAGTCTAGTTTTAGCTAATGGCAAATGATGATTGTTTTATCTTATCCTACACACTGATATTAATCGTGTTGACTACCTAACTCCGCTTATTATCTGATGCCAATGATTTCCCCCTTTTTTTTCAAAAAAAAAAAAAAACTATTTACACTGATTTTTGATGATGTTTTGCACGTTATAGAAATGTTTTAGTCTATGATGAGTTATAGCAGACGGGCGGACTGAGATTGATGCCATGCTGATTGTCTGCGTAGTTCCTCTTTTGGGACGTGTCTGAGGCTTAATTTTTCCCTAATTATTTGGGGTAAATTAACCATTAATTTTCTTTAGTTTTTCTTTTAATTTGTTGGTCGATGATGACTTTGCTTAATTATGTCTGGACATATGATTCTGTCCGTGATTATTATGTATGCAAATTCTGAGCTCCAGCAGTATCACAATCATCATCTTCTGGGTATTTGCCCAAAAAACAAAAACATTTAAAAAATTTTCAAGCAGAAATATTTGCAATGGCTACATTGCATATTGAAGAATTTTTTCCCTGTTCCTTGGATCTTGGATACATGCTTGAAACATTCAGGATATTTGCCCATATACACGAACAAACAAGAAAATTTTCCCTGTTGCTGGATTTAAGAAAAACGCTGGAAACTGAAAAGTGGTGGATTTTAATTAATCAAGAAATGATAATTAACAAAAGAAAAGATTAGTTAAAAAGACAGTAAATTAAGGTTGTATCTATTTTAATTAAGAAACAGTATAAAGATTATAAAGAAATGGAGGTTATATATAAAATGGATAAAAATAAAAATGGCATTTTATATGAGGACACAAATACTGAAGGCAAGAAAGAAAAGTGACTTTTTTGGCTGAATCAAAAGTCAGCAAAGCATTGACAAATTTATGGTCAAAACTCCACTTACTATTAATAATAGGTAGCCACCTTCCGTCGGTGGTGATGTTTCCACTCCTTAGCATCCACACCTCCCATATGATGTTCTTCGATGTACTCGATCTTTTCTCTCCACGCGGCATTTATGTTACCAATACAATACTGCTACTACTGTCTCTACTGAAGAAGAAAGTAATAATAATTGAGAGAGAACTCAACAAACCAGCCAACCATACTGTTTGGAAAAGGCCTCCAAATCATTCGTATTTGGTATAGAATTGAGATTTTTAGAAAAAGAAATGAGAGAGGGGGGAGAAGCACAGATAGCGCCAAGTAGCGTAACGAATGGTGGTTTGGTGAAGAAAGAGGCCTCAGATGGTGGAATTTTTGGTAGAGGGAAGTATAAGTTCTGGGCTTTGGCTGCTATACTTTTACTAGCATTTTGGTCTATGTTCACTGGTTCTGTTACTCTCAAGTGGTCTTCCGGGAACCTTAACCGTGTTTCCGATGACTTTGATTCCCGGATCCATAAGGACCTGGATATCCTGGTATGCATTTCATCACTCCCGTGTTTTTTTTTTTTTTTTTTTTTGAACTCCAATTTTGATCTAGCTTATCTATACGAGGAAATGGAGCTGTGTTGTTGCGGGTTTGCCCGGGGAATTGAACTAATTTATATCAAAATGGATATGGAAAATCTATGATCTTCATGTTTTTGGGGTTTATTGCAGGAAGTGGAGGAGAAAGAGAAAGTGGTGAAGCATATGTGGGATGTGTATACTCAGAGCAGGAAAATAAAGGTACCTTTATTCTGGCAAGAAGCTTTCAAAGCAGCTTACGAGGATTTGACTAGTGATGTCCCGAGCGTTCGAGACAATGCTCTTTCGGAGATTGCAAAGATGTTCTTGGTGCGGTCTACTTTTACACATGAACTTGAACCACCACCGGTTGAATCCAGCCATAGGTATTTTTAAGGTACACACTTTCTATCTATTCTACAATGAACAAAACTAGTTTTCTTGAAATTTAGAGAAGTCAGTTCATCTGAAAATTTGGATCCAATTTAGCTTAGTGGAGCAGTAAATTTAGAGGAAGTTTATATAAGCCAGTTTCTTGGGCTTCTTGCACTTGGAAATTTCTTGAATCCTCTTCTCTGAATGTTTATCATGGTGTTTATTATATTTCTATATATGGTTGGTGGTTATGTCTTCTGAGAGAAATCCCTCTTTCTTTTTGTATGAATTCTTGCCCCATTTGGTACTGCTCAAGTAGATTGCAAATGTTGTTGTAATTGAGGGGAACAAATGGATGGTGATAAATTATAGGGCAGGGGAAGATAGGTAGTTTTTCTGGGTTCAATTAATCCTTGAGAAAGAAAAAACAACTGCTTGTAATGGAAATTACCTGATTAAGATTTCTTTTCCCTTTTACAGAGCATTGAAGAAGGAAGATTTCCAAGCTAGCTAGAATGGCAGGATTGGGAATGGTGGCACTGCAAGCATCTTTGCGAATAGCAAGATTTTTTCTCTTTTTTTTTTTTTTAAGATTTGCAGCATACTATGTTTCTGGGGATCATCATAACAAAGTTATGAAGAAGATGAATTTAGTGCAAAATGTAAATGCTCTTTCATCTCAGTCCTCTTTATGTTGGAAATGATTTTCTGTGAACATAAACCAAGTACGCAGAGAACAGATCTAAACATATATATATATATATATATATATAGCAAGTTGTTGATTTTATATGGAAAGGTTGCTAGCTTCACTTTAAGACACATTCTATGAATGCCTAAAAAGTCAAAAAAGGAAGCAAATTCAATTCTAAATTCTGGATATGGGTTTTCTTTTAATAATATAACATGGCAAACTAAATTATGACTCTGCACGAATCTATTGTAGTTTTTCATTTTAAGAATGAAAGGGATTTTAATTCTTATTCTAAAGAAGAATGAAAGAAAGGAATTTTAATTCTTATTCTAAAGAAGAATGAAAGAAAATGTTTTAGGAGTTGGGCAGATAAAGGTTTATAGCAAAACCAGTTTTGCTTTCATTTTCTGTCCACTTTTGATCATAATTTGTCCCCTTACATTGTTTCTCATAAAAAATGAACTGATTTTTCTTCTATTCAATAAGAATACATACATAACTGCAGATAGAATGAGAAACTGTACCAAAGGAACTTCCTGATAACCTTGAATTAAATAAACACTCACAGACTGGTGGAGTCCAGTTGTACAAAAAACAGAGAGGACCATTGAAAGGCACCAGAAATGAGAGAGAGAGGTTCAGAAGGAGAGATTAGCCCTAGCTAAGAGTGATATATATCTTCCTTGGACAAAATTGCTTGAGCAGAAAAAAACTAGTCCTGCCAGCTCCTATAATAAAGAGACAAAAACCTAAGAGAATATCATTTACAGAAATCCTCCAGAAAAATGTATGTACAAGATTTCAACTACTCTCAATCTTCGATTGTTTGAATCTCCCCCATCATGATTCTGTTGCTAACCACATTAAATCCCAGTACAGAAGGACTCACCTTCTTGCCCTTTTTACCTTTTTTCTTTCCTCCCACTTTAGTTGTTCCATCAGGAGCAGTTCCAGTGCTCCCATAACCGACATCATCAGAAGTCACATCTCTAGCACCTGATATAAGGGTCTTTCGATCATTCTGACTTTGAAATGCAATATCAAGGACATCCGCTGGCAGAAAGTCTTTATAGTTCAAGAACTTGTCAATGAATTCGTGATCAGGATCCAATGAACCAAGGTTCTCGATCAGAAACACTTCAGCCTCCGATCTGGATTGCTTCATGCAAAATTCTAGGAAACTTGTATCTTCAAGGAAGCATAAGACAAAAAAGTGTCAAATTACTATCCAACCAATAACAAGAGCTAAATTAACATTGGAAATACTTTAATGAGATTAGGACTAGGAATACGAATCTGGAAACTTGCTAATGATATGCCTTGCATCATTAAAATAAGCATTCTCTATCGAATAGAATCTATATCATGGGATCCACATGTCCCTCTATGCCATCTCACTATTTTCAACATTCCAACCACTCACATTGGAATAAAAGCCAATGAAGTCAAATAGACACCAAAAGTACCATCCTCCCAACCCATGCTGGGGGGAGGGGGAGAGGGTTGGGGTTTGTTGGCTACATAAAAAAATTGAAAGGAGAGGCCTCTATTATAAGACATATTTTCAGTTCTACTTGGAAGGGAAGGAAGGAGACTCCGTGTCTTTTGGCAGGAAGATTAAGAACTAGCCATTTTACCACTCATGCCATGATTAATTGTAGAAAAGAAACCAAAGATAAGCAACGAGAAATATCATACCTTTAGACCCCATAAGTCTTGCACACTCATTTTCACACCATTCTCTGAAATCCATTGCCTCTGCCATATCGAAAACTGCAATTTAAAACTGTCCTTTCAATTGCAAATTACTAAAATGTGCATGTCCTTACCTGAATATTTTGTCGAGGAATGCTTCTTTCCTTTTGATGAATGAGAAGACACTGATAGTGTAGGCAGATTTTCTATTGTCCGTCCAGTAGATTTCTGTCTATTTAGTGATGCCCCAGGAGTTGCTCTCATGGGGGTGCTGTTTTTGCTTCCCCAACTGCCTTGACCTCCAAGATGTGGGAAATCCGAACTGCAGAAGTCAAACAATATAACATCAATCCACTTCTTTGTAAGGCAAAAACTTGCCCATATAACATGCATAAGCAGATCCAACTATCATAAATCTATTAGGAATAATTTTTCAATACATATCCTACAAAGCAACAGATTCTATTACATCCAGCAAATACCCCCATGCTATTGGCTTAAAGAACAAATAAATTACCATTTAGTATACATATTTGTCACATTAATATACACGCTAAGGGACTGCTAGAAGACTAATTTTACTTAAAGAGGTGCTAACATGACCTTGAATATTGTGAAGCAATCAAGTGGAGTATAATACAAGGAGTTAAGGAAAGCTTAGAGTAAGTGGTAAGTGAAACCTTTGTGAAACTTGAATTGATGGTCACTGCACAAATTCAGGAAACAGCTTATAATAGAAGAATCATTGACCATGACCATATTCTTTAAGAAAGAGGTAAAAACTCAAACGAGCTTAAGAGGAGTGAGAATCACATTTATGGGCAGTTCTTCACATCAATGTCAAGTACACAAATGCCAGGGCAAGATGGAGAGCATAAGTACAAAGGAAAGCATTAGCAAGGAAGAGGAACATACAGTTTTGTCTCTTGCTTGGTTTGTTGATCCAGTGGACCCCAAAATAGATCATCATCCCCTTTATGTTTTGAAAGAGAAACCTGAGTATTAATCTGGCTAGGAGATGATGCCTTTGCTGGAGAAGATGCAGAAACTGACCAAGAAGAACCACCTCCCCGTTGAGGCTGACCTGATCCAGATTTCTGTGGGGATGGCACTGGGATCTGTGCTGACGAGCCTTTTTTCTCTTGTTCCTTCAAGATATCCCTCAATGATGTAGGTTTTTGGACCTTCCCAGAGTCTGTAGACCATGCTGGAGGAGCAGGGGAAGAACTTGCAGACTCACCCCCTTTCCAGACAACAAAATCTCGTAGGGAAGGACCAGAAGGGATTGCTGGCAAAATATCCTTTTCTGGCTGCACTGGATGAGAACTTTTGCTTTTCTCAACCGGACTTGATGCCACTGTCCCATCTGATACAGTTACAGGAACTGAAACCTTTGTACTGGATCCCTTAGATTTTGCAGCCCTTTTACGGCTCTTCTTAGTTTCTTTAGCCTCAATGAAGTTGTCATCAAGAGAATCCACCTGATTTGAATTAGATATACCATCTGGAATATAAACCTCTCTCTCACTTGACTTGGGCACAGCATTACTCTCTAGCAAATCATGCAATTGGCTTTTCTTATTTTTCAGATTATCAGTGTTATCTGACTTGTTAACATTCAAATTGCTGCTAGATATGTCTTGCTTTAGCCCTCTTATTGACTTTACATCAGAGTTACCAACAACCCCTACCCAGGGAGTTGATACACTCAATGCGCTCAGAGAAGCAGATATATCAGGAATCCCTTCCTTCGCTCTTCTCTGTTCTTCTTGTTGAATTTCCAGAAGCGATTTAGGCTTAAATCCAGGAGCATGCTTCCAAGCACGTTGTGTTGTGTGTGCTTGTGTGCTATCAAACTGTGGAGTAGACCCAACTTGTCTTGTTTCATCCTTTGAATCCAGAGTCTGACCATCATTCAATTCAACAGAGGTAACAAGAGAGCTTTGTGCTCCCTGCTGGGTCTCCACAGCACCTACACTTACTTTCTCAATTTTACCCTGTCTTTCTTCTTGTTTGGATGGTACAAGTAAATCTTCTGGGAGAGGTTGTCTATCTGATTTCGTAGCAGTAATGTTTGTGCTATCAACTTCTGACAACTTAAGGTCCTGTGCCTTGGTCACTCCCTTAACAATATCAGAGGATTGAACTTTAGAAGCCTTCTGTTTTTTGGACTTTTTATCGGATGATTTTTTAACTTCTCGTACTTCAACGTTTTTCACTTCCTTCACCACAGATGACTCATCATTAAATTGTTCTGCTTCACCTTGTGGTTCAACAAATCCTCTGACAGATGAAATATCACTATATTGCACCTTTACAGGGGTGACTATCTCATTTAGAATGCTTCTTGAAGGTGTAGGTGAATTAGCAACAGATTTTTCCAATTGGCCCCCAGGTTGGTGACTTGGAGCAGCCTCTGGGGTTGTATCCATAATAGGTTCATTACTTTGAACTGACTGCTCTAGAGGATATTTGTTTGCCATTTCTAGCTGTCCAGATGAATTGACCAGTGCAGTTTCCACCAAAGAAGTCTTCTGCTCAACACCGTCAACACATTCTGACAGAGAATGGTCCCATATCTTCTGTTGACCACTAAAACCAAACATTTGATGCGGCAAAGGTAAGGAAGAATCTTCACCAACACTCTGAGAAACACTTTGTGGAAGAATTAAGTTTGACACCCGCTCATCTTGCAAATTAGCCACCTGCATCTGTGCACTAATTGGAAATTGGTTATGTGATGGATGAAACCTAGGATGATCAAGAGGGGTATTTCCTGACAATCCAGCTGCCTGCAATTGTCCATAAGTGGATTCAAGAAACCTTTGCTGAGGTTTGTTCTCAGAGAGAACTTGTGCAAGCAACTGCTGTTGCTGGCGTAATAGCAGTTGCTGTTCCTCCTGCTTTTGTTGCTGTTTAAGCAGCAAAAACTTTTCCAGTAGTGCTGCCTGCTGAGATGAAGATTGTCCCTGAGAATGTAGCTGAAATAGATACTGTTGCTGCAGCAAACCTAACAGCTGTGGATCTTGGGGAACACCAGAAGAGAGAAGCTTCTCAGGATTAAACATGCTGGAAGCATTTTCCAGCATTTGACCAAGAACATTTGGTAAAGGGGGTGAATTCTGTGGCTGAATCCTTTGTTGTTGCATTCCATATGCAGCATGGGGCGGATAATTTTGTCCATGGTGCATGTCCAACTTATCTTGAAGCGGGTCCAGCCCTCCTTGAACTGGGAAATTTGACCAGCCTCCAACACCATTATTAACACTAGCAATAGGTCGCTCAGGCAAACCTTGGAGAATGGACATCAACTCCACATTCTGAGAAGGTTGCAGCGGACAGGAATTATCAGCATTTGAAGAGATTAATCTTGGGTGTGGCAATGGAGAGTCCTGTATAATATCTGACTTCGGAATAGAGGGTGTTACATCTTGCCCAGCCCGATATGGATGGTGATTTGGCAGAGATCTCTGCCTCTCAAGTGTCATCTTCTTTGCTAACAGATACAGATTATCAGAATTTTCAGGTCCTAGAGGAGGTACTCCACTATTATTGTTACTAGTATATCCTCTCATGCCTGCAAAGGAAAATTTAAAATGTTTCCTTTCAGATCAAAGAAGAAAGGTATTGCAATCATTCTAACAAAGTAGGGAAGAATTTAGTTTTAAAAAAATGAACTACCTTCAGAAGCAGCAGAAATATCAAGTGAGTTGCTACTCATATTGCTAGACATTAGCGATTCCAGAAACCTGTTTTCGGCCTCTGTTGCTGAATGTTTAAACCTTGGGTCATTCTTTAGCAAGTCAATCTCAGTCGATCCTCCATGAAGCTTTCCATAGTTACTGAAGTTTAGCCTATTTGCTGCATCAGTAACTTCGTTGGGCTTTGATGCACCAAATCCAGGAGGTGGCCGAGCTTTGGCACGCAAGTGAGGCATAACATCCCCAAGTAAACGAAATGGTGAGTCAGGTGCACCAGCTAATCGGACTTGCAAATCCAGTCCAAAATATCCAGTTTCAAACCATCCAATAATATCACCACCAGAAAAAGGACCTTGAGTCGTCCCTTGTGGATCTTTATATATAAGAACAAGATTTTCAGGCGCACACTGCAAAATTTTCTGCATCTCTTGGTCCTTATCCAAGATAGCAGACGGATGGTGGCCTTTCATGGTGGAATCATCAGCAACTGACCATTTGGCTCCTTCTAATCTAGTGTAAGATTGATCCACCATATGCCTTTCCCTTTCAACATTCAAATCTCTCTGCGACTCTGACCAGTTAATATCAGTGACCTTTGAACTGATATCTGGATTCATCTCTCTCCGGTCATGAAAGGCTGAATTCAAGCGTTCTGCAAACGATGAAGACCGCCATGCACCACCTTGATGAATAGAGGAAAGACCTTGTAAGCTTGATTCTCTGCTTATAGGCACATCATCACTCTTTCTGTAACTGTTGTCATCTCTTGAAGCTGAAAATATAAAGGAGGCAGAGAGTTACCATTAGGCCATGATGAAGCCGTGATGTAAATCAGCAAGCAAACATTTTCAGGCTATTGTTTTTCTGTTATCAAGCAAAAAAATGAAGAACAGAAGCAAACACCAGAATTATCATAGACATTTTCACCGCAAGACATTAGAAATGTCAAAGGGAGATTTTCTTGTGAGTACATTCTCTCCCCAAAAAAATGTTCATATCAACAAAGACCACATTGATGAACTCCAAACCATTGATCTTCTTATCAACTAAATTGTGCTTAAGAGCAGTGTTTATCATGTACCTTCAGCTAACTTGTGATCAGAAAATTTTGAGGAGTCCTGCATATTGGACACCTGAGAGTAAGTTGGCTTCTCCTTAGATGTGTCTTCTGGATAGTTTGAACCACCTACTTTGACATTTTCCAGGTGGTCATCCTTTGGATCATTAAGCAAATCTTCTCTACTACCTACAGTCACATACCGACCAAATCAAAAAAAAAAAATGGGAACATGACACACCACAATTCATGAAGCAAGGCATTATTTTCTCCTATTTTGACAGAGTTGCACAAGACAAAACAGATAACTATTATTAGCTCATAGAAAGATATATTAATTCAATGGAATCAATACCCAGTTTGCTTTGTCTTGACTGCATAAAATCAGTAGAGCTTCTACCAATAGACCCTTCTTTAGTGATCTGTGGAGCTCCACTGCTCAGGATATCTCCTTTGTCAATTCCCTTCAAGATAACCTAATACCAAAATAATCAAACGAATTGATCTTTAGTGATCAACATAAAAGTTAAATGGGAAGGGAGGGTGGGGCAGAGTTTCCCAAAGACATCATATTACCATTTCTTCAGGGGTGGGAGAACAAAATGCAAGTGGCTCCACGGGTTCTTCTTGTGTAAGAGAAGGCACTTGCAATACCCCTGTTAAATATTTCTCACTGGATCTTGAATCAGTAACCCTGTATACTTCCAATAATTTATTTCTACTGTATTTCAAAGGGATGGGATCCAAGGAGGAACTGTCAACTTTTTCAGACAATGATCCAATAGACTGTGTCAGAGGGGAAGAATTGCTCATAGAGCTAATCCTTCCACGACCAAGAGAAAAAGTAGGATTTGAATTTTCTACACGTCCCCGGCCATGGCCAAACATAGGAGCGGGTTTGTTTGGGGTTGTAACCTGACTATAACCAGGATCTGCCCTTCCACGACCATGAGAGTTTGATCTCCAAGGACGATAATGATCCCCCTCCTTTTCATCCTTTCCATGGTAACCATGATGGCTTGACCCTTTATCAAATAGAAGGTCGGCATCTTTTACAGCGTCTGTCCACTTATCACGTAGGTTGTCTGCTTCCTTATCATCAGGACCCCACCTTGTGTTCCACTTGCTCTCCCTGCGCTGGTCATGGTTGGTTTCCCTATTTCCAGAATCAGCCCACTTCTCAGTTGGATTACGCCGTGCTTCTCCATAATGTCTTCCAGATGAATCAGTCCAACGGTCCATTTTGCGGTTATCACCATGATCTTTATCACCCTCCCTCCATCGATCTCGACGAACCGATGAATTAGTATCTCTTTCTTCGTCGCGCCACCGATCACGACGACCAGATTCCATATCCAGCACGGAAGGCCTGAAAACATCTTTTTTCTTGTTGCTGTTATCAATTGTTTCCTCACTGATTCCTGGTGATTTCATGATATCCGGGCGGCTGGCATAACCTGAATGAGGAACAAAATGGTTCTCCTGCAAAAGAAAAAAATGTAAAAATACCAAACTGCAAGGACTAATGTTTGGAAATGCCCGAAAACCACTTATTACGTTATCCTTATGGGAAAAAATCCTATTTAACCTTATTTTTTTAGCATATTCATCCTTTAGACAGAAAACAAAATGGAAAGGAAGTACACAGCCCCATTATTTTCTTCTCGGAAACAAATAACTAACATACCCCAGTCATCCCACTCTTACTCTCTCCTATCTTTGGCAGAAGCCACTGCGGTGAAAGCGGAATGGGATTCTCAGATGCTTGCACATCTACATAGAAGAAAAAGGACTATTAAGCTGATAAAGTTTACAACAGTAAGAGGCAATCAGAAAGGGATACAATCAGCAAAAGCACACTACGTTAAAATAAATTCAGAATATTTTCAGGTAGTATTAGTCAGTGTTGGTTTCTTCATATATCCTTTGTTCTGACAGATAACAAGTAGCAAATTATCTAAAGTTTCAGTTTCACATAGGAATGAAGATGCATGGTGATTAAACTTTTGGCCAAAGAAACTGAGAAAACTGAACTCAGAATGGCTATGAAGTGATAAAATTTCCTCACTTCCGATAGTAGATTCAATGGTACAATCATTATTGTGGCACAGTTGTTTAATAACAAGTCAGGTACCATATGAAACACAGAGAGATACAGTAATATGTGATTTTAAAGTGTAACAATTATGATTGCAGCACAAATCAAAAGTACAAATAATTACTGAGGGTGTCAAAGACAAGGTAAACTATTGTACAAATATTATACAGATGAAATTGAATCAGTGGATGCAAGAATGGATTTCTAAGCAGTTAGCTTCACATCCAATTCATGTAAAAGCTCAGTTTATCTTACTTTTGATATGCATATCACTTTCCAATTTTCATATTCAACAGTCACAAAGTAATAGCAGCAATACACCTAGGTTTAAGGAATTCCCCAAGAGAAACAATGCTACAATTAAAGATGGGTCACCAAAAAAATATATGAAATAATAGACATGAAATTTCCTGAACTAGGTACAATCTACTGTCAATCCATTACTTTGCAGATAGAAGGACACAGCCAAAAACCAAACTCATAGTCAGTAATGAGAAAATGTATACGTTCCCAATGTGTAAAAAGTAAAATGCAAAACTTTGACAGTCGAAGAAATCGTTCATATAAATCATGCATAGCAAAGCAGGAACTGAATAACCAGAAATACCAAACCCCCCCACCCCCCCCCCCCCCCCCCCCCCCAAAAAAAAAAAAAAAGAGAGAGAGCGAGAGGGAGAGGATGTAGAGGGGGGGAGACAGAAAGAGAAGAGAAGGAAAGAAGCAAGAGACGTCCAGATTTTAGCAGAGGAAACAGAGAGAAGAAAAACCATCAGAACGAACTGTAACGATAGATTTAAAAAGCTTGAACAAATGCATTCCCCATTCATAAGATCTAAACTGGTGCCATAAAGAATAAATATACCACAAATATAAATATAATGCATATAAAGTTAATTCTTTATCTTTTTTTTTTTTTTTGAAAAAGAAAATTAAATAGCACTCTAAAGCCAATGAAAGAATAATCAAAGAAACAAAGAGTTTCCTTTTTTCTTTCTTTTTTTTTTTAAAACAAAAAAAAAACCCTAAACCCTGCATCCCTCCTGACCAAAAATAGCTCCAATCAATTTAGGGTTTATGAAATTCAACAGGCCTACTTTCCTCACGTTACCAACATAATTTACAATTCAAACAAACAAGCCGCAAAAAATAAAATAAATAAACGAAATACTCGACCATTCACATATGCATAAACAGAAAATGCAAAACATATAAACCTTTGGAGATCTGGATACTGCGGGAATCGAGTCCGGTCTTCTCAGCCATGGAGAATCGAAGAAGAAGAAGAAGAAGAAGGAACTATATATAAATATATAGATAGATATAGAGAGAGAAAAAAGCCCAAGTATGCTTGCTGCTGCGAGAAGCCGAAGAAACCCTTTATGCTGCTGCAAATTTGACTGCTCGAAGGTGAAGAGAGAGAGGTTGTAAATAGAGAAAGGGAAAAATATAAGGGCAAGGGCAAAGAGAGGATAACAGAAATGATGGGTACAGTTTAATGGTGTGTGCACAAACGGCTCACGTTAGTAAAATGTTGGGATTTTTCATCAGTACTTAAAATTGTATATTGACGCGCTCGTAAGGAGAGTGAAATTTACGTAAATCGTACATTGACGAAAAGACCCTTGCTTCGGCTTTATTATGGTGTGGATTGTGGAACAAATGATGGGAATGATGCGGTGGGCTCGAACGGATGAAGATAAAATTCCACTTCCTTTATTTTGATGATGGTGCGCCGTGCGCCACGTGGTGCGTAGGTTAAGATGACCGTGAGGAAACGGAAGCCGTTAACCAGAGTAGGGTTATGACGTGGCGTTTTGTTATTGGTTAAAGGCTTGAGCCTCCGGTTTCTATTTCAGTAGCCCTAGCTGATTATCGACATTTTAATGTAACCAGATAGGAGTAGTTTAAAGAACTGAATTATTGCAATTACAAAAATGCCCTCAAGCTTTCGGATATTGATATGAATATTCACATACTATTTTATTTTTAGCATACAAGATTTATATATATATTTGTTAAATCCAAGCATAGAATATTAATACTACAAAATTTGATGATCTTTATTTTAAGTATATATATATTCATTCATTAGAAGGATTTTAGAGTCTATCATGTAAAATATGAGTTGGATTCTAGTAAAATGTCAATAAACTTGTAAAAGAAGTCAGGTGTTGAAAGTAATATCTTCAATTTTAGTCATCCAATGAAATATATCTTTAATGCTCTATGTAATGTTTTAGGAATCCTTAAAATGTTTTCTAACTCAATTGTATGCAATAAGAATATATATATATATATTGTAAGGATGCAATAATAATATATATTATGAAAGGATTCGAATGTTTTACTTAGATATATACGAGGAGGTCAATCAATATGAATGACTCACTTAAAAAGTTGGCATATCAACTCACATTGTATGCGTATATAATACTTTTTTAACCATAAATTAAAGTCATTTTAATGTACTTTGGAGTACGAGTATGATAATAACTCATACAACTCGCATGACTCTTCTAATCTCTACTCGTAACCATAAAAAATCAATGTAAACCAATTCATCCAACATGTCATACTTCACATCGATCTGTTTTGTATACGTCACAGACGTATTAATCAAAGTACCTTTTATATATATATATATATAAATCCTTCATGTTGTTTTATTACTAATACAAGTTTTAATCTTATTTTATTTAAACGCATAATATTATAAGACATCTTATGAAATATTATATAAATTTCAAAAAAAAAAAAAAAAAAAAAAAAAAAAAAAAAAACACACACACGTGAGGAATGAGTTTGAACGTTTTATTTTTTTTGGTAATTATTTTTTTTATCAATTGGGTAATTTATATTGGGAGCCCAAACACATCGGGAGATTGAAAAAAAATAATTAAGAAGAAATGTCAGACGAAAAATCACAGGAACCGAAGGGATTTTTTTGAAACTTGAAAATTTTCAGGCGAACTTAAAATGGCGGGAACTATTGGCGCCACTACTGCAGCGAATTCCGTATTAAAGGGCAACATTCCTGCATATAAACCCCATTCTTCTCTTCGATTCCCTTTCCAACTACGCCTTCTTCACGCAAATTCTGGAATCAAATCTCCTCGATCTATTGTTGTATTTTCCGCCATGGCTGAAGAAGCGAATCACCATAACCACAGTGCCGAAGTGAAAGAACCACCATCCAAAATCCGGAAGGTCGACAGTGAAAATGGCGTTGTCCAAGCACCCGGTCCCTTCTTCCGGGTGAAGAAGTTTTCTGATAAAGCTATTTTGCCCTCTAGGGCTACTCTTCATTCCGCTGGTTATGATCTCTCCAGGTAAATAATTATTCGTTTCTCTGTCAGGAGATATGTCAAACAGTTCGTTGACGGTACTAAATTTGGAGATATGTTTGAGAAAATTATGATTTGTTTTGTGGGAATTTTATTATATATTTTTTTTAATTTTTATTTTTCAATTTCTGTGACCAGTTTAGAGGAAACAAAGGTTCCAGCCAGAGGTAAAGCGATGATTCCTACCGGATTAATCATCGCTGTTCCCCCAGGGACCTATGCTCGTATTGGTAATTTTCTTTCTCTCTCTCACTTCACCTAAATCAGGAAAAAAGGAAGAAGTTAGGTTTCTCATTCAAATGCAAAATTTAATCACCATTGACGAAT
This sequence comes from Cynanchum wilfordii, assembly GCA_025388415.1. Classification (NCBI taxonomy): domain Eukaryota; kingdom Viridiplantae; phylum Streptophyta; class Magnoliopsida; order Gentianales; family Apocynaceae; genus Cynanchum; species Cynanchum wilfordii. Next base: position 924,880 of record JAHSUH010001080.1, read on the forward strand.
TGGATTTTCGAATGACAGCACCACGATCTGGTTTAGCGTGGAAGCATTCAATTGACGTAGGTGCCGGAGTGATCGATGCAGACTACAGAGGTCCCGTGGGGGTGATTCTGTTCAACCATTCCGATGTGGATTTCGAAGTCAAAGCCGGCGACAGGGTTGCACAGCTAATAATCGAGAAGATCGTGACTCCTGAGGTCGAGGAGGTTGATGATCTTGATGATACTGAGAGAGGATCTGGTGGTTTCGGATCCACTGGAGTTTGAAGCCTTTACTGTTGCCATTTTTTGGGGGGAATTTTTGGTAATATGCTGTTGCCATATACAGTCTTTACGGAAATTGAACTTTTTGTGCAGTATTTGTAGGCGGATGAATGTAATATTAGGCATATGCGTATATGGCAGTTAATTTTTTCTGGGTAAAAAAGAAAAATAGAAAACTCGGATATTACTACTAGTATTAATCTATCATTGTCTATTAACTTCTTTTTTATGGGAATATTAATATTTACAAGAACTTTATGTTTTCTCCATTGAAGTACTATTTTTTTTCCCGAATTGTTTTTTTAATGTGGAGGGAGTATTTGAGAATAAAGAAAGACCAATAAATCAAGATGGATTATTTCGTAGACATTTCGGGAAAGGAAAAAGACTCAATCTTTCAATGTGCTGTGAGAATCTAGCGGCAAAGTCACAGTATTAAACGAGAAACTCTGGGAATCACTGATTGTGAAAAAACCCAAATCAGAAACAAAGATGTCTGACCGAATTGAATTATCTGAAGTTGTCAAGAAATACTTGCCATTCGTGCAAGCTCGAAAGCTTTCTGACAGAGCTACTCTACCTAAAAGAATGTTTCCATATGCTGCTGGTTATGATCTTTTCAGGTGAATCGTTGTTGTCGTAGTTAAAGAATTGATCTACTGTTGTCTGTGTCCATTATTGATCATATGGTTTTCTTGTTTTTGAATGCAGTGCAGGAGATGCTACAGTGCCCGCCAGAGGCAAGGCCAAGATTCCTACTGACGTGATCGTTGACATTCCTCTTGGAGCTTATGGTCGAATTGGTAAAATCCTTTCTCTCAGTGAAATGATTTCTGATTAGAGAACTTTGAAGTATTGGAATTGGTGGTTGATGAGTATTGTCTTTTGACTTGCAGCTGCAAGATCGAGTTTGGCATGGGAGTATTCAATTGATGTGGGTGCTGGTGTTGTGGATGCTGATAAAAATCCAATTTTTGTCATCTTGTTTAATCATTCCGACAAGGATTTTGAGGTAAAGGTTGGAGACAGGATTGCTCAATTAGTTATTGAGCTTAATGGGATACCTGAAATCATCGACGTTTATCAGTAAAGCAGCTGATTTTGTCTGCTGTTGAAAATTGTGATTTGTAGTAAGTGTTGTTTTATGAATAAATCTAATCAGTTTGAATGTCAGTGTTCGGTCAATATTCTATGCCATCTGGGTTCTTACTATAAGCCCCACCCCCATATCATGATAAAAAATTAGCGTATGCAACTCAATTATTGGCAGTGTCACTTATGAATCAATATTGAAAAGAAAACTAATATGTAATATGTGATATTGGCATATGAAATGGAATGGGAGATATACAAATGAATATGGAAGGAGTTCTTGAAATCAGAATTTTTGTTGGGTTCTGAATGGTGCCCGGCAAGTAGGACAAGTCAGTCTTTTAGACAACCAAAGGTCAATGCATTCAGCATGGAAGACATGGTTGCAGGCAGGAAAAGCCCTACACAATTGTGCATTCTGAAGGCTATCCAAACAAATCAAACAGGTTGACTCTGTTTCTTCTTTGTGGTAGAAACAAGGGATTTCCTGCAACTCCTGGAGTGATAATCTTAACAAATTACCATCATCTACATCTGAGAGGGAACTCCTGCCACCGTTTTGGCTGACAAAGTCGATAACTAGATAGCAGATTATAAGGTATACTATGATTATGGCTAGAATACTAATGCAAGAAAGTGGTGGAGGTAGATCAGCTAAAGAACTCATTGAGAAACAGGACATTCCACATTGGAGTCGGATCTTGTTTAAATGAAGTGATCCGAGGAAGAAAAAAAGATTGAATGACTTTAGATTCCTTGGAAGAACAGATACTTTCTTGAAGGCGATAAGATTGGCTTTTTTACCATTTGTAACTTCATTAACAATTTGTTATCACATGCGATTTTCTTGGAAGAAACTCCATCCTACGCTTTCTCAACTATTCAACAAAAGTATACAAATCAAAAATGCCAAAACCAAAGGAATGTAGTATCTTGACATGGACTCGCGAGCTTGTACTGCTAGGAAATACTCAAAATGAACTACGTGGCGTAATACTTAGTTCTCATAGTCCGGGTTGACTATTCGCTCTAATATCAATCTATGAGCTCGTTTTGCAACTATGGATTTGACAGACCTACAGTTAGCTACTTGACACTTAACACTATATTCTATGTACCAAAAGAAATACTTTGAATTGACTATGAGTACCTAAGTTAATTTTATGTGAGAGGAGGTATCACATGTAGCATGTGTTATATTTCTGAAATCTGCAAATCACATGCTCTATGGCAAGTGAAAAACTACTATGAAGGAATTTATTTCAGTTGAAAATTGAAGTACAGAAGGTGATACAAGCAAAACTTGGTGTCATACACAGGGCTTATTTCTCCAAATCACATACAATACCCTGATATAATAAGTTAGAACAAGAAACTTGAGTACCAAAAATTATCAGCATCTACATCTTTGGCAGAGCGGTGGCAGGATCTGCTGGAACATCAGCACTTGCCTGAAAAAAACAAATAACTTCATCAAAGTTGATAAAAGTACTCGGATTATCTGATATAGTTTTACAGAATAACATAGACCACCACCAACACGTTTACGTAAGGTTGTGAATGAAGAAATGGGTGTAAGGAAAGCGTGCCCTCAAATCAACCCGATTCTAGATTAGTCAGAGTCTAAAATGACAAGTTAAGAAAAAAAAAGAAAGGTCCACAAGACCAGTGCACTTGCTTACCTGTAGATATTTTGAAAGGAGTGTTGTAGTACTGAAGTTGAAACCTTCAACTGGTTCTCCTTTCTTACGAGAAGCGTGAAGCTGCTTTCTAACTTGAGAAGCAAGTGACTGTGTATCCACCACAAACACAAAAGGAAAAGAACATAAACAGCTGTTTCAAAGTGGATAACAATTTTATGAAAGGATTCTTACCTTTCCTAATTCTACTCCCCACTGGTCAAAAGAATTGATACCCCACACAAAGCCCTGGACAGCTACCCTGTGCTCGTAAATTGCCAGTAACTGAGAAAGAGTACACATGGCTATGTTAGAAATGTTAAAAGCAAAATATTGATCTAAAAAGGAACAACACAAAAAACTTTTGTTGTTTGAAATCTACAAATGAATGTAAGCTTCTGATTTTGACAGAAAAGGACAGAGCCACAAGGAAGATGATCTTGCTAATGTAGTTGGGATAAGCAGTTATTATGAATTTTTAATTGATTTCAGGTATTAGTGATATCAATGAAATCTCAAACCTGTCCAATGCTGTAAGCATTCAGTGATGGGAGTAAAATGCTGAGAGACGGTCGATTGCCAGAAAAAGTCTGCAAGGGAGAAACAAAAATATAAGAGAATGCAATTGAATCCTAGGATCAGCTCATGAACATTAAAATCCTCATAAATTATACCTTGTGAGGAACCAGATGCTCAGGAACATTTTCCTTTCGTAACTCTTCAGGGGTCTGCAAGAAAGTAAAATCCAACTGAATTTACTAAATCTAAATCAAGTGCCATAAAAACAACTGAAAACAAAGCTTTTGTACCTTCCCATAAGCAAGGGCATCAGGCTGAGCAAAAAAGTTTGACATGAGCTCATCATGATTATTCACCACTTCACCTGCCAATTTTTTTTCCCAAAATTAGGAAAAGGAAATATCAAAGATGGTTTTTCTACCCTGTAATGAATGATAGCAGCAAAAAATAAAGGAAAATTACTACCTTTAAGATACACAGGTTGCTGACTCTTGACAACACCGATAAAATCACAAGGAATGACACGACCCTGAAATTTCCAGGAACTTCTAATTGGTAAATGCAGAAAGCTTGATAAATACAAATACAAAGTTAGTGAGTAAAATTCCCATAGTTTTCTGCACTTAGAACGAGAAAATAAACCAAAAGTATAATAGGTATACTAAAACACATAGCAAAACTTTGGTTGGGAATGTGAAAGTTTCATAAACGAACCAAAAGTAGATTATAACAACAGTACCTGATGAATTAATTGGTAAAAGCTGTGCTGACCATTTGTCCCTGGTTCACCAAAATCAATTTCACCAGTCTCATAGGGAAGAGGCACACCATCAATTGACACACCTTTTCCATTACTCTCCATGCTAACCTGGATAAGTCAAGTATAGAAAGGGATAAGTGCGCAAGCAAGAAGACCACAATTTTTAAGGTGTAGCACAGGAATTTCAGTTGCATGCCTGTTGAATATGGGGTGCAAATTTTTCCAGTGCTTGAGAATACGGTAAGATGGCCTGAATTACACATGTAGAAGTGTTTTTTTGGATCAGTCATTGAGAAGATTGAGTAGAATATTTAGAACAGTCATTAAAATACATCGTCTCCATTTTTCAGATTTTGTACTCACTCTTGCAGGATAGCCAAGAAATGAAACATTCCATATGCTCAACAATCCCAGGAGAACCTGAAACATTCCAAGAATAGTAAATAGACTATGAGATCCATGGTTATTGGAGGGGAAAAAAAAAGGGTCGGTGGGGGCAGGGGAGAAAGCAGAAAAAGAGAAAGAAAAGGATTGTATATAGTATTTACAGGTAAATTCTTTTCGAATGGTGCTGAGCTGAAATGTTGATCAATACTTGATGCTCCATTCAGGAACCTTGAAAAGCAAAAAAAGAAGGCAGAAAATCAGGAAAAGAAAAGTCTGAACAGAAACAGAAAATCCGAAGGCACAAATATTAAGCAAATAAGTGTAATAATTCTTAAAGAAATTCAAAAGTTCGGACACTAGAAGACAACATGATTATTCGTTGAAGCTATCAAAAGAATAAACTACCCTGTTAGACTTTCAAGTTTCACATAATGATAATATAATGAACTGATGATACAACTCAGGGATTTGCTTTAACATGCTATAGAATGAATTCTACAGCTCAGAAAGAAAATCTAACATCTAAGCTGTTAAAAGAACCAAATTCTTACTTTCAAGTTTCACATGATGAAAATAAAATGAAGTGATGATACAACTTGGAGATTTGCCTTAATATGTCTTATAATAAGTTCTATAACTAGGAAGGATTATTTAACATCTAAGCCAATCAACTCAAAGCTCAAGAAATAAAAACACTGAAACAGGAAGAGAACCCTCCCTGCTGGTTAATGCTATAAAGGAAAAAGAAAAAAGTAATCAGTTGGCATACTTCTCTACAATCGAGAAACCATACTGCAGAGAAAGAGGCAACACACCAACAGCACTGCAAACTGCAAAAGCAAATAACACTAATCATGTGTTACAACAACCAAAATCCATCTTGACAGTTGAAGACACATACCACTATATCGTCCTCCTACCCAGTCCCAGAATGCAAAAGCATTATTTGGATCTATGCCAAACTTTTCCACAAGCTGGTAAAGAGCGAAGACAACAGGGGAGAAAAAGAAAAAGATGTCATTCAACACCTTATATTCAAGGAGCAGCAGGAAATCATCTAAACAACATGAATGGAAGGGGGAAGCTGAGAATCCAGGAAGATGATCTCACCGTTAAATTTGTACTAACAGCCACCATGTGCTTTGCAACAGCTTGAGGCCTAAAAGTAACACAGTTCAGGGTGTGTTAGAGCTACTAGTCTAACAAAGATGCCAGGATGCAGATACCTGAGGCAGGCTGAGGAGAACTACATTACTCCTGCAAAAATTATATCAAACAAAAATGATTGATGATTATTAATTGATCATACCCCAGAGCAGAGGAAATCCATTCCCTCAGTGTTCGAGCATTCAACATAGTCTCAGCTGTGGTGAAAGTCTTCGAAACCACCACGACTACACATGGCAGAAACTTTCCATAAATCAAGTGCAATACAGTACTTCTAAGAATTGACAATAAATGAAGAAAAATTGACTTACCTAGTGTAGTTTCAGGGTTCAAGCCTGCAATATTCTTAGCAATGTCAATTGGATCAACATTTGCAAGGCTGCAAAGCCAACCATTAAAAGTAAGGTGTTATAGAGAAGGTAAAACAAAATAAGATATTTCTTTGCTCCAACCAAATAAGAGTATAGGCCTTCAGCAAAACGGACATTGAATTCAAGGTGGTGACAAGGTAAGAGCCTTAAAGTTAAATTACTTCCTTACAATCACTTAAAGTTAAAGCCTTAGAATTCCATTTGGTGCTAGTCAAAGTCAGAATCATTTGATCACTTACAATCGCAATTGGCGTCCCTTAGCATATTCAATTGCCTCTGGATCTGCATAATGCAAAATATTTATATTTGTTATTATTGGATATCAATGACCTTTGTGAAGGTAATAAATAAAAGAAAAAAAGACTAATTACAATAAGCACCAAAAACAGAGCATAGAACAAACCTGTTTGAAGGGCAGTATGAACAAACAAAGGACCTAAAAAGCTGCCACCAATTCCTATAGAAATAACATCTTTCAATGGTTTCCCAGTGGCTCCAATCTGGCAACATTTCACATATTATCACCGCATAGCATCATAAATTTAAGCAAGAATATAAGCTGATAATGTGGATTACCCAGGCACCACTGCGGACCCTATCAGAGAATTCTTTGATCTTATCAAGAACTTGCCAAACTTCAGGGACCACATTCTTTCCATCACTATTAACAACTGCATTTCTTGGAGCACGAAGTGCAACATGAAGTACAGACCTATTCTCAGTGGTGTTTATCTGTAGGAGCCAACAACATAAATCATCTGAAAAGCGCACTTTAAGCTTTGACTCAAAAGTTTATCCAAAGGTGAATATTATTTAAAGACTAATTCCATAATTCTTCTTCAGCAAAAAAGAAAGAGGAGAAAATCTGATATTCTTGAAACTCCTTTAAAGATCTCGTTTCTATGGATTGATGAATTGACTTTCTTGATTTTAGACATAAAAGTATAATGTAAAACAATCCTGTTATCATAAACCAACCTAATAAAAATGGTTAATTCATGAAAAATCAATTCCAATTCACATGCTCGTCCACGATAAAACATGCCAACTTACCTTCTCCCCATTTATCATCCAGTTAATCTTCTGTTTGAGATGTTCAGCCTGATTGTCATGAAAGATTGTTTAGTAGATGAACTCTTCTGACTCTATACTCAATTTATAGAAGAAATTTTTCAGAAGTTCACCTCTGCTAAACTGAAAAGTTTAGCCATGGTGTCAGTAGTTGCTAGTTGCCTCGAATAGTCCAACAAGATACCATCATACTCACTGCACAGGTCCATAACACAGCAAATACACAAAATAAATACAAAAATGCTTCTAAAATACTCCATAATTAAGCTGCTTGATATCCAGATTCCAGAAAGAAGATTTCAATTAATCTTTTCAGTAAAAATAGGAAAAATGAAAAGCATCCAAACATCATACACCATCATTGACTTGCAGCGCTCAGAGTCACTCATCAATTCACGTAAATTGGTTTTCTTAATATCCTCAAGATGAGCCTGGAAACAACATTATCAATCAAATTAAAACAAACATTTCATCAATACGGAAACCCGGTAGATTCAAAAGGCTGTTCTTGATTACCTTCAAGTCCTTCCAAGGTTGAGAATCACAGATAAGTGTTGAAGAAGCCATCTGCATCAATTTCAAATAAATTTAAGCACTTCTAATCCCAAAATCCAAACACAGAACATGCAAAATCATCACATGCAGCACTGACACTAATAAACTTCCAGTCCTCCACCACTCTCCGCATCTATCAAGTTTCATTCTTTTTACATTTCCCTTTCCTTTTAAGCCACACATCCACAATATAAATGCTTAATAACAATAAATTACCAGCTAAAGACATTTCCCATTATCTGAAATGTGTATTTATCCCCCCCAGAAAAAAAAAAAAAAGAATCCAAGAAATGCGAAAAATTAAACATGGCAGAGAAAGGGATTAGAGAGAAAAGAATCTAATTACAGGGGAACGACTACCTGGAAATTGTTGTTCGAGTTCTGATGGGGAAGTGTGTGTATTTCCACTGAAGATGTCTTGCGCAAGAAAAAGGGATAATTTTAGGAAAGCAGCTGCAGCTGAATATAGGAGCGTTTCACGTGGATCAACGAATTCGGATTCGCTGAAAATGAGAAGAAGGCATCAGGCAATCAATCAATCTACCTTCCGTGATGCGGATCAGAGAGCTGGGGCCGTGGTTTCTTTGCAGCTGATTTTGATTCCAACTCGTTTGGTTCTTTTTTCAATTTAAAATTTGTGTACGAAATTGAAAAATGAGGAAAAATTATTCGCATGGAAAGCACCTCTTTTTTGTCTTGAATTCCGGTTTTCCCGATTCAATCGGCGTTAGAGAAAAAAACAAGACACGTGTCATTGACATAGAAAAAGAAAAATAAATAAAAGTAAAAAATTTCCGTTACCGGGAATCGAACCCGGGTCTCCTGGGTGAAAGCCAGATATCCTAACCGCTGGACGATAACGGAATATTGTTATTGTTATTGTTATCGTTAAATATAATAAATCCATATAGTTTTGAAACAAATTGAAAGCAAAAAAATATCAAAATTAAAAATAAAATTGAGATGGATTGAAAATAATTGTTAGATTGTAATCGTGCAAAGTGCAAAACAAATGGTACAACTATTTTCAAAGTGTAAGGACATTCTATTCAGCTATAGACAAATTTGAAGATCAGTGGCCTTCAATGCCTTTCCCCAACAAAACCAGGGAAAAATATTACGAATCTAAGCTGCCAATTCTTGTGTATCAGCTGCTGTTATTCTTTTAGGCACTGATGTGCCACCGGAGATGACAATTTCTGCAGAAAAAGAAAGAATGAATGTCAAGAAGAGCAGAGAATATGGAGAGAGAAGGGTCTAAAGAGTATTGAGTATTCATTACCAATCCCTTCTCGAACAGATAATTTTGGCCTTATAATATCTTTAGTATTGATGAGAAATATATCTCCAAGATAGAGGTGATTAGTGGGTACATATACACAGCAGAGTTCTTCATCAATCTCATTTCTATGGAGAAGAATAGTGGAAGTGATGAACCCAAATGCATATTCTCCTATTCGGGGATGTCTTATGATGGCCACTTCTTTGAAGGCTCTGGAATTCTCATCTGTAAACAACATTGATGAGAGTGTCAAGAAAAGTACCAATGAAGGGTTGGAGTAAAAAGATATATATATATATATATATATATATATGTAAATATGTGTGTGTATATTCACCAGGTGATATTGCTGCACTAATCTGCTTTGAGGCAGAATATATGTAGCTAATCAATGGCATTTTCTTTATAATCCACTCCCCAATACTAAGAACAGATGCTCCCAACCAAGAGGACATGACAACACCAATTAGGAAAATGAAGATGAGTGAAGTGATGAATCCAAGGCCTAGAAAGAAAGGTGAGTGATTAAATTAAAGAAATCATAATGGGCAAGTAACTAAGTCTCTCTACAATGTAAGAGTGCCAGGATGAGGCCTTCCTTCGATTGAACAAGAGTTTAACATAGTGTACAAAAAATCCAAGTTGAATTCGAGTTAATCAAAGCAATGACTTAGAATACTGAATAATCTAGCCAAAAAACAAAACAAGAAAGACTCTCTACAATGCAAAACTATTCAAAACAAAACAGACATAGTTAAAGCTCTGTTCAAAGGATCATAACTAGGTTCAGAAGGTTTATTATTAGAGTGAGCTTAAGACAAAGAATTAAACTTGAACCTTTTTGAAATTGATTTGATATCCAACATCTTGAAAGTATCTATATGTATATATATCATAGTCACCTTTTTTGGTTCAACAAATTCTAGATATTGATGACATTGATAGGGAGCAGTAGTCTTTGAGTTTTTGAAAAAATGGCAATAACAAAGGCTAAAGATTTTGCTCACCCAAAACATTGATCCCTATCTGATCGTAGACTGGAGAGAAGACGTCAAGAAAATGAACGAAACTTCGAGTAATGTAGAATGTCACTGTTATTGGGAATAATATGACACTGCAGTGAAAGACACAGCTTGGATAAGGTTCCAAATATTAGACAGAATCATCTGAAAAAGTAAAGAAAAACAGAAAATCAAGTAAACTTAGGAAATGAAATTACCATCCGGACACAAACTTCTGAGAAGCCCAGCTACGAACAACTTTATAGATTGCCTGACATTCAGGCAAAAAAAAAAAAAATCAGCTTAACGGGATTGATGAATTTAAAAGCAGGAGAGATTTTTGCAGTTTCTCAGTGTTTGGAACAATTTATTTTTTTCAAATGAAGATTGACAGAGCAAAATGACACTAAATTGTGCAAATTATAGCACTCTGAAACAAACAACTTTTACATTCATTACGATGATTCAGACAAATTCAAATTATGGACATTCTGCAAATCAATGCTTCTGTATTTCAAATGATTCATATTAACAGCCAAAATGCTTGCCATGAAAATCGTGATTAGATTCAGATCCATAATTTTTTTTTTATAGAAGGAGAAATTTCCTCAACCCTAATTATTTCCAAACATGTCTAATGAGATTCAATCAGACCTCTTCGCCGGCAGATGAATGATCATGAGCGGCTGGAGCAGGAGGGTTCGGAGGTGGCAATAATTTTGTTTCGCTGAGTCTACTAGATACAGGTATCAAAAGCTCTAGGTCCTTTTCCCTCTCTCGCATTGCCATTCTCAATCTCAACTATATAGTTTTCCCCTGTCTTCTTCTTCTTCTTCTCTTCTTCAGTAACAAAAGATTTCCCTCTTTTTTTTCTCGTTTGGTTTTCACGTCTTTACAATGATCATCATGGATGAACAATCCCTCCAAAGTACCGAGCTTTGTCACAAGCCATGTCCGAAATCCCAGCCTCCCACTATGACGTCGTTTTGTTCTTTTTTTACTTCCCTAATGTTGACAAATATAATTTATTATTTCAAAAAATATAAAAACACTATAGTGTTTAAGTGGAATTTCAAATTTACTTTGAAAGTATATGAATATATAATTATATTATAAGAAGAAATCTAAATAGATAGACTCAATCAGAATTAAAGTAAACATTCAATACCAAATTTTAGAAACTAAAAAGACATGATCATTGATCAAACCAAACCACTATTACACCACTATGAAGTTGGAAAAACAAATTCTTTCCAAATGAAACCTCAAAACACTCTTTGATTTTTTTTAAGGTTAAAGGATTCAAAGGAATACACACATAAGCCCCATGGCTACAAACAGTTTGGATGAAAGCTTTCCTAAAGAGAGAATCTTGGAGATGGCTTCTTTCTTTTCTTCAGCACACAAACTGGAGGACTAAAAAGGGCCATCACTACTAGGGTAGTGGCATTCATTGTAGCCTGCAATAGAAAAAATACAGAAAACAAACTTATTACACAATCCAGACATGAACTAACTGTATTGAAGAACAAGTGTGCTTGATGAGTTATGAAAATGCTTACTGGGATTCTTGGTTGAGAGAATGGCAGTTTGTGAAAAGTCACAATTCAATGGACTCATGTCTGAAGATTTGAACAGGAGATTCATGGCATATGTAGCATGTGATGCTACTGTGTTTGGTTCAAAACAAGCACCACCAGGTTGAATTGGGCTGCAATCGATTCCACGTCCACACGCGTAATCTATATTTGTTTGCAATTGAGCATCTGAAACACCATCTTTAGGCACACACCAGACAGTCTTCTTTGTTCCAGGCAAAGATGGTCCTGAAGGAGTTGTTACTGGAGTTTTCGGTACTGTCAATGACGGGCTCTTTAGGTTGAGAAAAAAAAAAAAGACAGATAAAATCGTGTCAATCAAGAAAGACAGAAAAGACAATGATTCAAAAATAAGTTGAACCAAATTTGGAAACAGACCTGTGTATTCTGGCTAGTCTTGGAAAGACCTGCATCATAAGTCATGGTTAAATCAGGTTTGAAAAGGCCAAATGATTTTTCTGAACTCGGTCCGGGCTTCAAATCTTCATCATACAGAGCAAAAAGGTATGTATCAACTGATTTTCCAGGCATGAGTGGAGTGCCAACCATTGATCTAAGATGTGCAACCAAATTTCCAGTGTATGCCTTGGCATTGTCCATACTTGGACCAACTTCATTGTTGTCTCCCTTGTATGGCCAACCTGTCTCAGCAACCAGAATCTCAACTCCTTTGAATCCCATTGCATCTAATGCAGATCTAACTGCATCAATCTGATTTGGAAAACAATCAAGAACAGTAAAAATTAAAACTTTTTGAATTCAAGAACAGTAAGGAAGAATCTTTATCTGAATCTTTAACTAGCCCAGTTTAGAAAACAGAGTATAATAACTACATTCATAAAAAACCAACATAATTATCCAGTATGGATACACCTTAAATCGAGTTAAATTATTACAACACTCGGGCCAAACACAAATAGAGACAAATGGATGCAATTAAGAACACTAAAGATTCAAACTTTTTGAATTCAAGAACAGCAAGGAAGAAGCTTATCTGAATCTTTAACTAGCCCAGTTCGGAAAGGAGAGCATAATAACTATATACATAAAAAACCAACATATTTTGATACACTAAATCGAGTTAAATTGACACCTACTTTAAAACGTCAAACACAAATTTTCATAATAATTGACAATACATTCTTTACAAAACTAACCTGAGCATCAAACATGTTGGTGTACTTAATCTTGGTTCCAGGATCAAAGCGACCTGAGTTGGGTTGAAACAAACAGAAAGCCAGAGTTTCTGGCCTTGGATCACTCTGGTAAGCAAAGAACGGATAAGGATTAACAACAAAAGGTGATCCAGTGGAATTACTGAATCCCAAAAGGCCTTTCAACAAATCACCATATTTGGGATCAAAAGAACCGGACGATGGTGGTTCAGATTGCCTCAATACGGCCATGGAATGAACAGTGGAAACCTTTATTTTGCCACCTAAGGAAGCTGAATCCAGAGCATTTTGGAGGCTCTGCATAGCCGGCAAAAGCTGTGACATCAAATTCTGGTCACCCGATAAAAGCACCTCGTTACCGATATTAATCTGGATGATGTTACTCGATGGATAGAAAGGAACAACATTTGAATTCACCCAGTTTTTTGAAAAGTTTGGGTCAGTAGCCATGGCTGGAATGTCACCATTGGAAACTCCGATCATAATTCCGATGCCCGTGTTGGCTAATGCCTTGATAATTGCTGGGTCTGTTCCGTAGAGCCGAACTTTTGAAATTGAAGTCGATTGCAATAACTTAGCTGTTGCTTCCGGCGATGGAAGATTATCGGCGACTTGGCCATAATTAACTCCGATAAATGATTGTGAACCTACAAATTATTATCCAAAAAAGATTAAATGAAAGGTAAAATAAAAACACTTCAAAACCCACAACTAGCCGTTACCTTTCCGCCCATTAAAATCCATATTTTAAAGAAATAAAATAAAAAAAGAAAAAACAATTATCCGTATCTCTCAACAGACAAGTCTGCTGAGATAATCATTTTCATTTTATATAAGTATATATATATATATATTATATGCAATGATCCAAAAAAGAAACATACTTGACAGATGAGTGAGCTGTAGTAGGAAGAGAAAAAAGAAAGCCCAGTTGTAAAACTGACTCGCCATGGCAGAGGAAGCTCAGTGGAACAGTTGGGAACTTTGGAGGGATTGGTTTTGAACGAAGAAGGAGAAGGGCAAAACGGGAAAGAAGGTAACTTTCGATCGGAGAAAAGCAAAGGTTGAAGAAGTAGATGGTGATCAGCTTGATCAATTCCACCGCTGCGAATTACATGAAGTTACTAACGATTAATTTAAATATGAAAATTTCACGTGACCATGGTCGGACACGTGGGCCTATGATTTGATCGTTGCTTTTTTTTTTTTTTTCTTTTTCTTAATTGTAAATCAAATTCTCTTAATATTCCTAATATTGTCTTCCATAATTGTTTCTTTCTTTCCATTTTATTATTACTTTTTAATTTCAACTAATAAGTTTTTTTTTTTTTTTTAACTATAAAAATAGCCAAAGTTTAGTTTTTTTTATTAAATCATTTGGTTTTTTTTTAAACTATCACGACTTTGACTAATTTAAATTTAACTTTTATTCAAGAGAAAGTCTCACTCTGACTTTTACATGCCGTTCACTATGGTCTTTTCCATTGTGGCAAGCTAAACTCTTATCAAGATGATGAATTTAATTGATCAATAATTCACCAATATGACATTGTTGATTGATCAAAACACTTGAAATTTCAAACTAAAAGATTTTATATTTGTAATATCTCGTCCCACATCGATAAGTGATATAAATGTGTAATGATATACAAATATGTGTCAAGGTATTCATAATCAATTTCGGGTATCTCTTTTAGCATAATAAAAACAATATCGGGTAGTTGATTGTAAGGTCTATTAAGCCACCAACCTTAGACTATAGAAATTAAGTTCTACACAGGAGAGGTGAAAGTCACCTCTCAAATCTCAGACATCTGCGTATCCATCCATTTAATCAGTAAAGCATACAATTTATTTTAACATCTTTTTAGTTTGAATCAAAGCTTCTCCTTGTAGGCTAAGAAATAACTTTTTCTCTTTTTCTTTTTCTTTATCAATATTTGGCGTTTTCTTTATAGGTGACTGTGGAAAGTTGATTATTAAACCTAACACTATAAAGAAAAAGAAGATAATCAAAGAAGTGGTGAGTATTAAAAGAGAACATAAAAAGCAGTAGTAGTAAAGCTTTAGTGGAGAAATGCATAATAATAATAATAATAATAATAATAATAAAGTTCGAACCAAGTTAAAGCTCTTCACTTGTTACAATGGATAAGTGCATTATAAAGTTACATGAGGTTGATGATTCGATTCTCGTTGTGAGCGTCATCTATAAGAATTAAGGTAAAACTTTTTCCTGAGTAAGAGTTGAACTATACAATATAAGTGGAAAATATTAAAAGAGAATAGAAAACACAGTAGTGGTTTCGACTCTCGTCGTGAGCCCTATCTATGAGAATTAGGGTAAAACTTTTCTCTAAGTAAGAGTTGAACTTTGTAGGTACAACTTGAGCCAAATTTGAATTAGTCAGAGTTGTCACAGCTCAAAAAACCAGATGGTCTAAAAAAAAACCAAGTTACATGAGGTTGAGAGTTTCACTCTCGTTTTGAGCGTCATCTATAAGAATGAGGGTAAAGTTTATCCCGAATAAGAGTTAACTCTGCAGGTGCAATTCGAACCAAATTTGAATTAGTCAAAGTTGTCACTCAAGAAACAAGATAGTCTAAAAAAAAAAAAAAAAAACGTTTAAACCAAGTTGACGCCAAGAAGCATAATTTTCTCACAAGTAATCCCTAAAACCCAAGGGATTTTAGGGAAAAAAGTAATATATATATACGCCGTCTGTGGGAATCGAACCCACGACCACGTGGTTAAAAGCCACGCGCTCTACCGGCTGAGCTAAGACGGCTTGTGTATTAAATTTTAAAATTAC
This sequence comes from Cynanchum wilfordii, assembly GCA_025388415.1. Taxonomy (NCBI): domain Eukaryota; kingdom Viridiplantae; phylum Streptophyta; class Magnoliopsida; order Gentianales; family Apocynaceae; genus Cynanchum; species Cynanchum wilfordii. The sequence continues at coordinate 940,610 of JAHSUH010001080.1, forward strand.
TTATATTATATCAATAATTCCTAATAGCCACTTCCAAGGGAACCAAGAATTCCTCTCTGCGAAGAATTCATTGAATTTTGAAAACAAAACAAAGAAGACATCAAATATAAAGAGTATGTTCTGAATAATTCATTCTCCTTTTTTATCTGATTCATTTGGTTAAGCCACGTATGCATCTTTTTCAGTCAAGGAGGTATTTTCAAATAAATAGATACTTTTTCTTTGGTCCAATGTCGACTGATAAATCTGTGAGTTGTTGAGGCTTATGCTTGTTAGGAAGCTAAAGTAAAAGAATATGTAAAAAGGAAATTTAGAAAGTAAATGGTGATGGAAACATGATAAAGACAGGAACTTTGAACTTTGATTATCAAAATTTTGATCAATTTCTCTACTTTAATTGTTGGGTCCTATTTATTTATTTAATTTTTTGTTCTTTCTTTAATCTTTAATTGTAAGTTGTTCAGTCTGATCTGATGATGAAATCTTTTGTAAAATTGGTAGGAAGTTTTTGCTTCTTAGTGGAAAGTAATATGAATGTGTATGGAAGATGCAATAGAGATAAAAAAAAAGATATTGCCTTTATGATTCACTCTCACAAAACTGAATAATCAATCAAATTGAAATCCACTGTACAGTGTTTGTTAACTAGGAATCTTAGCTTTACTCAACTCACATTCTATTATTCTATGGAGAAATCAAGCAGAAACTGCAATATGCAATAAATCACTCGTGATCTCATCCAACATACCATTTAATATATGTTTCTCAATATCTTTCACAATGTCATATTTTTCAAGAAAAGCAAATGTCTTCTCATTCCAACTGAAATCCCACGTGCTATTCACATCTGGTTTGCAATTTTTGATATCATTCTCTAGCATTTTCTGCAAGTAATCTGCTTCAGCACATTCCTCACCTCCTTCACCACCAGAGAATTTTAACATGTCAAAGTCTTTCCTTAGTTGCTTTATCAAATCATCGAATGACTTGATCATAGTATGACCGATTGACTTTCCTTTGCAGGGGTAAATTGAAATTTCTTGTCTTCTTCCCTTTTTCTTGAGCAATTCGTATGCACAGTCTAATATGAGCTTACTCTCTGGATCTTGACCATTATGATCACTACCATGAAGTATGCTAACTGGGATATTGAGTTTGAAAAGTGCCTCTGCTGTGTTAAGAAATAATTGACCCTTTATTAATATCTCCTTGAGTTGCTTTTCAGTTTCTGTTAGTAGTTCTGCTGGCCCTGATGAAGGAGTTTTCTTGTGCCCTTCATAAGCATGTTTAGACATTTGAGTACTAACTCTGTGTTCTCCTGCAAAAATAAAAAAGAAGTTGGACTATGCGATAGAGCTGCAAAAACATATTCAGATCATTATGCAAATTTTCACCCCATAGGATCACCCTAATTAAAGATTGAAAATGGTAAAAAATTCAGACAGCAACAGATTTTGAACACTGAGAAATATCCCTGCCTTTTCACTTTTTCTCTTTCATAATTGAGATTTAATCTATTTCTCCTGTGAGGAAGTTATAAATGTATGGTGATATGCTACTTTTACCTCTATCTGGAGTGAATAAATTGTTGAAAGATTGAAATTGGACATCATCTGGGGGGACAGATGGCTGTTCATCTTCTGGTGCCTCAAGTTCTTCCCTGACTATATCGCTGGGCTGCACAGACATAAAAGAACCCTGTCAAGACATCATTTTTCTCTTGAATCTATTCATAATGAAAATTTGGTGATGGTTTTTTATAGGTTCTAAATCCTACATTAAATTTCTGCATTCCTTATGTTGTAATAGAACTTGAACTTACTCTATCACTGGAACTGAAAGATTTTGGACACTCCAGACCTTGATGTTCATTTTCATCAGAACTATCCATTACGACACTGTCTGCTTCATTTTGCAACTGTGCTTCCCTGTTTGGCAGTTGAGAGCTCCCTTCTGTTTCAGTGAATTTTGTGATGCCTGCTTCTTCACTTTTAGACTGAAGTTCACTCTCTTGCTTTGAAACTCTAGTGCTGCAGACTTTCTCCTCATTCTTCTGTTTCATTTCTTTATGATCTGGAGATTCAGGGGGCAGTGGAGATATTGAGTGATCCAGAGTTCCATTTATTCTACTAGCAGCTGCATCTATCTTCTGATTGGTCTGACTTGCATTGACTTTAATGTGGTTGGGCTTCTCCATTGAGTGTGGTACATGCACATAAGGCTCACAAGTGGCATGAGCAACTCCTCTACTGTTAGATGTACCTTTTGATGGCTTGATGTCTATGTGTTTCAAAGATTTCTTTTTACCAGCTGTAGAAGGATTTGCACATGACCTTTTTTTCAGTGCACCTTTTGCACTAATCTTGGGTTTTGATGCAACCACTGGTTCCTCCAAGTTAACTTTAGGTTTTCTATCCTGCAATCTTTGATTTGGAAGCAGCTGCTTTTTCTTTTCTTGTTGGTGATCAGACTTTTTTGGTGCCTGTGGCTGTAGGAGTTCAGGATCATGCTGGTGCTTTCTTTGTTTGCTTTGGAGGATACTGCTTGGATTTTTCTTTCCCATCTGGACTGCATTTCTCTTTGTCTCAGTATTTTCTGATGCATCATCATCTGTCATTCTATGTCTTTCTGATGCTTTAGGTTGTGGCTCATTGTTCATGAAAAGATCCTTGCTTTCATTTTTTTTTGTGAAAATGCCTCCTTTGTCTACGTTATCGTCCTCTTTTCTCCCTTTCTCCTGTAAAACTGTTTTCCATCTAACCACTTCAATAGGTTGGTTCACTTTACTTTGTTGCTTATCTGTGATGCTTGTGGCAATTTTTGGAACTGACCCCGTATCTATCCTTGCAGCTGTTTCATTGTCGCGCTGATGGGAATTTTCCTCAGTTATCACCACTTTGGAACTGCCTTTGGGGATTGCCTGAACCTTTTCAGCTTTCTTCACAGATGCTGTATCCTTAAGTGGTGCTGTCTGGGAGGATGCTTTCTTTCTTTGGGTACTAAAAGGTGATCCCATGTCTGCTTGTTGAGGATCCTTTCTTTTTGAGCTCTTTTCTTTGCGTGTGGACTTTATATCTCCTTTTGGTGGAAGTTCGTCCAAACCCATGAGTTTTGCAATGACATTTGAAATTCTTCCCTTGTCTGTCGTTGATTGTGATGAAATTGATGGAGTTTTTGGTGCCAAGAATGTGGAAAGAGTTTCATAGTCTGGAAGGCAACTAGCAGTCCTACTGTGAGAAATTGAATTCAGTGTACTCTGACATTGCTTGATGCCATTACTTGCCATCTCTAGTTGGTGTGACAAGTTCCTTGAGGGCTTATCAAACGAGAATCTTGGACGATCTAATTGCTTCAGGTCAGTTAACTTTGCAGTCTCCTTTTCATCCTCCTCATCATCTTCAAGCAGTTTAATTTTATTCTTCTTTTGATTGCTAATCATGTAATCTGATGCTTCCTGCAAATTTACGAGCATTCTAAGAGACTCTTCCAAATCCATGGCCCCTTTGAGCAATTCCCTCCCTACTTCTATTGAATATCTATCAAAATTAAGGCCATTGGAACATGTTCTCAGAATCTGATTTAGTTTTTGAACTCCCTTAGATACTTCATTGATATGAATATGAGAAAAAGTAGGGAAGTGAGTGTTTGAAGTAGTATTCTTGACAAAATTGCTTCTTATTTCCACTGTCCCATTGTCCATTGATCTCCTTCCAATCTGCTGAAGAATGTTTAGCATTTGGATATTCCCCGAAGCATCCAATTTACCAAGCTTCCCTCCATTTCCAAAAGCAAATGCCAGGGCTGTAGATAATTCTCCTCCCATTTGTCCTGGATTTGCGCCTCCTCGTCCATAAGAAACTATCTGGTTTGATGAATCTTCAACAATATATGATCTAGTGTCACTTCTATTCCTTACAAATGAGTTTCCTGTTCTATTATAACCAGCCTGCAAGAATGAGCAATGTTTTCAAAATGGCCAATATGTTTATTCATTCAATCGTTTACTGTATGTATTATGTCTGGTTGAAATTATACTTACAGATTCTAGAGCTTTAATTTGTCGAGAGCCTTTATATCCTTGTCCAGGACTACTTCCTCCATACGAACCTATCTCGAGCAGATTATGAGAAATTAGATTAATATCAGTTTTCGAATATTTCTGCTGTTTTTTATGTTAAATTCTTTCATTTCCTTTCAAGATTTCTGGATTTCGATACAGTAAGAAATTCATTATTCACTGTAAGTTTCTAATTGATCAGATCAATTTAGTTTAAATGCATCATGCTTAGCAACTAACTCTTTAGTAATTTACTTACCTCTGAATACAGTGTCTGAATTGCTGGAAGTCTGAGTTGCAGCCATTCTTTCCTTCCTGAGGCGAAGATCATGAAGCAGTTTCTGGGCAAAGTCTGACTTTGTCGCCATGTTTAAGAAATTTCAGGTGGAAATTCTTAGAATTTCTATGATCTGGTGGAAGAATTAGTAACTAGTAGAATAATGTGCATTGCCATTTTCAGGAATTGAATGGAAAAAAAATCATCCTTAGATCATGTTCTGGCTTTTCTTGTTTATACAATATTACTGAACAACAACAACAACAACCCACCAAAAACCAAAGGGGGGAGAAAAAGGAAGAATATTGTTGATAAATGTGTGTGTTCTTTCAAATGTAGGTGGGAAGGCTTTTTCAGTGTTGGGTGAGGATGGAAAAAAAGCAATAAAAATGGTGTTTGAAAACTTTCACTTTGGAAGATTAACGTGAACGTTATCTCTCTCTCCTCTCTCTCTCACTCTCTCTTTTTCACTCACTAACTGATCCTCTGTTCTTTGCAGCACTCGAGTTCGACTTCCATTCTAATCTAAGCAATGGCTATCTGCTGTTTCCCTCTTTCCCCAGCTTTTTTCAGAAGCTATAATTTTCTCAGACAACCTTTGCACAGTGCCTGAATATCCTTTACCTCTTCTTCTTCCTAGCCACACCTTGCTCATGTCTCTATTTGAACCGGCAAATCCGTGCTTTTATTCATAATCAATTATTAATATTAATATTGTTGTCCTTGTATTAAACAAAATATCATACAATGTGAAATCAGATATCATAAACGATTGTTCATCTTGCCCCTTCGTCACGGTAAGTCTGACGGTATTCATAGTTAAATACTTGATTATTTTTGCTATACTAAAATAAATATCTCGAACTGACAATAAATATCTAGTAGATCCGTGATTATACTCAATGATATATTCTTATTTACAGTACAAAATGGGGTAACATAGGTGATTACTTACCTCGCATTCTAACAATTTACCTATAACAAAAAAATATCTGTAACGAAAGAGATTAGTCACTTCTATCGATAATAGATACGATAAAAAACCTGTCCTTAGAAGCTGCTACAAAACGGTTGATAAATGTGAGTTAAGGAATTCATGTGTAAAGTTAGGAAAGAGTAGCTTTAAAAAAAGCAGAGATTCATGCAGTCATGCAGGGAGAATCAATGCTGCCTTCTTCTCGAAGGATAAATAAACATACTGTGCTTTTTCAATTTGCAACAACAAATACATTGTTTTTTTCTATACATTTTACAGCTGTACACGTGGAGTTGCCACTTTTTTTTTCTTTTTCATAGATTAAAGTTTGATTTTATATTATAAATAGTCTGATAATATTATTTATTTTAAACTATTTCAAGTGGTTTTTATTATTTATAATGTATTATTAAATAAAAAGTTTTAAACCTAAGCGAATAATGTTGAGCCACATAACACAATAATTGTAAATTAATCAAAGTAAAAAATAACTATCAAATACTAGTAAATGTATTTTAATGAAAATAAATAAATAAAAGTCATGGACCAAATTGTAAGAATAGTTCAATATGGTTAAATGACATTATCACAAGTTGAAGTGGATCATTCAATATTTTTGTTAATTGTATTGCACTCCCCATTTTATTTAAATTACAAAAATAAATTCAATTTCTATATATTTTTTTTTAAATACTAAATACAACTATTTAATATGTTTAAAATTTAGGTGGTTTTAAAAATAAAAATAATTATTTAAATAAAATTTTTATTTACAATTTAAATTTATAATATAATATTAGAATGGTTTTTATGAATTTAATCAATAAATAAAAAAGAAAAGAAAAAGAAGCTAAGTTGATTTTCTTGATTTTTTTGAGGATTGAATTTTAATTGTACTTAATTTAAAGTCCTTATAGATAAAACTAAAAAAATTATCGGTAGGCGTGAATAACACGTTGAGCCACGCTTCACCTTACCTATCGCTGTCAAAAACAGGCATCGAGAACCTTCCCACCGCCTTAAATCAATCACAGCCGTTAGATTTTAAAAAGGATGCCTATTAATAATCAAACACCCACCGATATACACGTCTAGGGTACCGCACAGCCGTTAAAATATCTATCAAACACTCATTTATAGCCGTTCGACCACATCTTCCTGTCAATAAATTATCCTTTTCCTTCATCTTTTTCCGTGTCCCTATTTTCGTTTCTTCTCTCTGTTTTTCAGCTGCTCTGAAGCTTTCGATTTCTGTAGATCTACTCTTTCTCGTTGTTGATCTACAGATATTTTTTATAGATCTGAGTGGATCGTTCGTCGATCTACAAATTGATTATGGCTTTGAGCAGTAACGTTGATAAGGTTTTCTCAGATCTGCATCTGATATACGTTTACTGGTTCGATTTGGTTTTTCCAGATCTGCGTTCTGTTTGAGCTGAATATGGAGGTATATATTAATTGTTCTCTGTTGGAAAGATGCTGTAACTCTGTTTCTTTATTTTAATTATGGGCTTTTGAATCGTTTGATATTAATTTTCTTCTTTGATCCAATTGCAGCTGTAAGTTGTCTAATGTATGTGAACTGTTCGTCTTTTGATACTTGAACGCCGATGTTCGTTCCACGTGAGTATATTTATATGTTCGTGATTTGATTGAAATTTCTGTTCCGTGGATACATCTTCTGAAGTTCCTTCGTTTTCCTCTGCAGTTTGTCGTTGATGAAGTTTTCGGATATCGAATTTCTTGTTACGACGCGGTTTCGGATGGTCTCTTTATGTGTGTTGAGGTTTGGTTGTTTTCATGAAGGCGTAGCCAAATTTTGTTCCACTGGTTTCTCTTGAGAGGTCGTCACTTCGAGGATTTCATAGGTAAAAGTTTTGATTATTATTTGTACGTAATGTCAAGAGTGGAAGGGAGGAAATAGAGAGGTATGAGCGATACGAGGGAAAATTCTGTGATTGTGTCCTATGTCCCCCTGACCTTTGCCATGCTGGGTGCGCTCGCTTGGCAGGTCAAAAATGAGTAATAAAAAAAAAATTTTGTTTCGGAAGGGAGATGGCACGGGAATTTGCCCGGCTCTCCCTTCTCGCGTGCGTGTCCGTTTCTCTTTTCCCCTTTTGCTTTCATTTATTTTCATCGTTCCACTACGCACAATTCGGTTACTATAGCACTCTTCCTAAGGATCCCTTGCCTTGGCCCTTGAATGGGTTTCTTCTCTATTAGAAGAATTCCATCTAATCCATTCAAGGGTCTGCAAGATGCAAAATTAGCGACTGAGCTTACAGTTTCTCCTGACCAGCAAGGATACGTTCAGTTCTTCAACACCCCTACACGTGATTGAGGTACATGCATAATTCCAATCCTATTTCAATCTTGATCATTAATTTATAATTTTGAAATTTAAAAAATGGAGCAACAATATAGTTTCTCTCTTAGTATTTGCATTTTTCTAATGATCATACCTCATAGATCCCATCTGACAATTGGATAACATTATTCACTCCAATATTAATTTACACATGTTCATCATGCACTTGTAAAGATTTTCATTCTTTTATGCTCGGTGTGATATCTTAGGATGCATTAATTTTGACTATTATGTTTGAAGCATACTTCTTAGTATTTGTTGTGAAACAAAGTAAGCTGAATCATCTAATTAAAGTCCATTTAACTCATGCAAGTGTCATTAATGATTTCTATTCATTTTTAATTGGTAGGAAGCAAGATTTGAATTAATTGGAGAAGGCTCTGTTTAAAATAGCTGAATTATGTCAAAGAAACCTCTCAATTACATTTTATTTAACAAAAAAATCTGTTAAGAAACATTTTTTGTTTTGTTAAGCACACTGAAATTTTTAATCCGGCTTAGCAATTGAAAGAGACAATTCCCAGTAACATTTACTTAATAATCTCTATCAGAAATATTGTTTCACTTATGCCCGCTTCAATATAAACTTTTTTACGGCAGTATCTGCAATCAAATTGTGGCATACACTCCCGAAAGCAAATCCCTGTTACTAACATTAGTAAATTATTTTTGAGGTACAACAAGCTAATATTTACTTTTGATAATTTATATACGAGCTTTATTTTATTTTATTGGCTCAATGTTATGTTAGTGAATATATTTTTTGGCTGCGCCAAACAAACTGAGTTATAAAGCGGAATGTCTCGTCTAGACTTCCATAGTTTTGTAAGATTTCATCATGTCTCTGATTTATTTATTTGTACGGTTAAGGTGGTAATTGTAGATTGGTTAGCTTTTATTGGTGTAATATATTCCCAGTTTTTTATGTACGTTGGGAGATCACAGGATATCTAAAAAGACTTTTTAGGCTGGTCAAGAAGGTTTCTCAACCAAAACTTTTTGCCTCTGCTACGATTGTACTTTCGTGTCCATTGTTTTGTGTTGATGGGAAGAACTTTAGTTTCATTGTGCTGCTGTCCTTTTTGGTGCCGATGTGTGGCTAAGTCGGCAGCATCTTCCTTCTTCGCTTCAAGTGGATACTGGATATAAGCAGCAGCGTTGTCTGGAATTTGCGTATTCAAAGATATCCTCTCCGCAGCATCTCTGGTACGGTGGTTAAAGTTATACTTTAAGAGTTTCAGTCCTGGTTAATTTGATTATTTTGGAGTTGCTCGCGTTACTTTAGAATTGTGGTGGTGATCTCTCTTATCTTAGCTAGTTTTGTAGGGGGTTCTGTACCCATGGAACATTATTAATTTTGAGGACGCCAGTGTTTGTCTGTGTTCTGAAGGGAAAAGGATGTTTGAACGTCTCCTGGCACTGAAGTTGGCTAAGTGTTCGGGAAAGAGTGATGTTAGTCTCTTGTGGATCAATTCTCGAGTTACTCGCTTGCTTTACTGGTAGTTGATGGTGATTGTAATACAGTAGATTTGTTATACATCTGGGTTTAAAGTCTACTTCCTGAATCGTGAAGTGTCATTTAGAGGTAAAACAACGGTATATTGCTGGTTGTCAGAACATTTTTACCCCACGGTTTAATGGTATTTTATGTGAAACAGATGCATACCCATGCTTCTCTGTTTAATCGTTTGTACGGAGAAAATATTATTTTTTTCTGAAGGATGGCTATGATTCAACCAGTGGACCTCTACTTGGTTTGAGGTCCGGATTAATTTTGATTTTTCATTACGTTCTTATTCCGTCACTGCTGTTAAAAACCATTTTGGAGGTACTATCTTACTGTTGGTTGGACTGTTTTTTAGCTATTTAAATTGTCATGATAATTTTATTTTTTATGCTACAAAAAAAAGTCATGCATTGTGAACCGTATGCCCTTTTTTCTGGGTTTGTTTTGTGTATAACCTCGTGACTGGATCCATAAGCTCAAAATCTGGTAGAGCGCTCAAATTTTACATTTGGGAGGTTGGTGGTTCGAGCCCACCTGGATCCTTGGACTTGAGATATATCTGGATTTTGTTTTCTTTTTAAGAAATTTCGATATATATATTTATGTTCTTTTTGATATTCAATGAGTGTACTGAAAAAATGGGCTTGGATATTTAAGTACCTGCGTATGTTGGCGTCCACACAAAAATATTCTGGTGTCTTAATTTTCAAGACTGGTTAATCTGTTAAATGAATATGTATATTGTTACCGCTTAAGCAGGTATATCCTGTGAACAGAAAATTCCTGGAGACTTCCTCACCATAGCCCAGGTCAGGCAAAGCTTCGGTGGGCAATAAAAAAAAATATATATTGTTTTTAAAATTATATTTGCTTACTTTTTTACTTGTAAACTGTTAATAAACTATCCTCAAATTAGTAAAACAAATTTTAAATTTTTTTATCATGTGAATCTGTGATAGGAGGGAGAGAATTATGGAGTACGCGATTATGTTCCTTTCCTTTTTCAAAAGTTAATATTTCTCTCTTTCTTAGAATTTTCTTTTTAAATATATATTTCTCTTTTTATTTGCCATTGTAAAATGAGAGAAAAATAATATATTTTGAAGATTTTCGTTGAACAACACTTTTAATAATATTCTTTAATTGTTCTATATATATATTATTTTGAAATTGAAGGTTTTTTAGCACTTAAAAGATCAAAAAGTAATATAAATTCTGAGTTCGATCGGAATTGTAGAGAATACTTGAGATTTACGGAAGTGCCATGGGGGACAAAAACAAAAATGATTTAAATTTTAGCTTTTCGATTGCAAATGGATTTTATTATAAGAACATTTTTATTTTCTACCTTTATTTGAATAAGATTTTTTTTTAAAATAAAAATAAAAATTTTCACAAGATTTTTAAATAAAAATAAAAATAATATAGAAATTTGAAATAAAGATTTTTGTAGTATACTTATTTAAATTCAGAGATGGTCAAAGGTGGTGGATAAATATACTTTTGTTATGTATAATAATATACTTTAAAATTTTCACAAGATTAATAATTTGGCCAATTTCAATTTCTATATTATATATATATATATATATATATATATATTTGTTAGGCTGGCTTCTTTTTTATTTTTTTTTTAAAATTTTATGTCCAATAACTACTTTGAGCCTCAATTAAATCAGATTTAAGTCACATCGAAACAATTTATTGGGGAAGTTCTCCCTACACATGTTTCTCTGTAGGCAAGATTTGAATTTAAGACTTATCGATGAAAATTAAATTCCTTCCACTTAGACCAATAGATGCGAAAACAGAGCAAACGGAATATATTCCGCTATTTGGAAAACATGTGCTTGATTTTTCTTTATTATTATTATTTTAAAAGAAGATTTCTTCTTTCAAGAGAATTTGCTGTATTTTCCTTTTGTTTTTTTTCCTTCCTAATTTTATAGTCATTTTGGACTAAATAATTAGAATTCAAATCAGATCAGACATAATAATAATAAGGTTTTTTTTTTTTTTTGAATAATATGCCTTTAAATCATGATCAGAACCTCAAAAAAGAGAGATATGAATATTTTAATATATTTATATTGATATTTTATTACTAATATTAATTAATTTTTTATTAAAAAAACAAAAAACTTTAAAGATATTTTAATTTTAAAAAATAAAAAATAATGCATAAACTTTGACACTGACTTATTTTCTTTTTCCTTTTTTCTTCTTGTTTGCTTGTATCTTTTCCTCCAAGTCCATTCTTTTCTGAACATAAATTTATTGAATTTTTTATATTTCACAAAAAATAAAAAATAAAAAAGAAAGAATCTAAAAGCTTTTTTTTTTTTTTTGTCTTGTACCTTCGAATAATATCTATACTTTTAGTGTAATATAATAATTTAAAAAATTATCACAGGTGAGGTCAATGGTTTAAACTTTGACTCATATGTGCAGTTGTTTAAAATTTGGAGTTAGAACTTCCTTTTGTAATGGACCAACCCGACTTGAACGATGATTAATTTAAATGCCTAGCTAGTTCTGGTTTTTACATAGTGCTTACATTGAATGTCGCACAATCGACCTCTTGTAGCTTCATATTAGGGTATCAATTCAAGTCTCATATCAAAAGATGATGCAATAGTTACCCTAACTTTTAAGTAGTGCTCAAATCAAGTATCGCATACTCGACCACATATAACTTTATGTTGGAGTATTAACAATTCCCACATTAGAAGATAATCCATTTGAGAAGGTGTAAAAAAATAAAATCGTAAGGGAGTTAAGGTAAGGTAATGTCCCAACAAGGTAAAAAAACGAGTCTATCACTTTACGATGCGTTTTTCTATTGTGCGCTTGTTTATATATATATATATACACACAAACACAAATAGTACAGTGTGCAATTGGATGTCATTTTCTCAAGGCTATTGCTAGAACGTAGGAAAAAAAAAAAAGTAGACGACGAAGAAAAAAAAATGGAAGAGAAAGTGGTCCACAACTATCTTTGATTTTTTCTCCCCGTTTTTATTCAAATTCCAATATTTGGTCCGCCACTTGTTAATTCATAATTTATTCGACTTTTCTTATTTAGATATTTTAATCATACTTTTCTCATCTTTTAGACTGAGTTACCTAAAATTTTTTTAAATATATATATAATTTGAGCATTTTTTTTCTATAATATATAAAATTTTCTACAATAACAACTGCAGCAGACGAAATATAATTTTTATTAAGAAAAATTCGTCAAATACACCAATTTGGACTTCAATGACTTTTTAAAAATAATATAAAAAAAAAACAAAAATACTTTTTGGTTTTTTTTATTAATATAATTAGTGTGGGTCGAGATCACTATCTGATTTTTATATATTATTAAATTATTAAAAAAATATACGATGAATTTTCTTTATTTGTTTTATCCAAACACAAAATAAATAAATAAGGGAGTAATTAGTAAATGATTACTTATCCTTATAGTCTGAAAATCACGAAGCAAATTTTTTTTTTTGATAAGTATTCGGTATCCGAACTCACACGGGTCGATTAATTGTTATTACAGCTTTAAATTCCTCCCAATCGTAATTGTGGGGGATCGAACCATAGTTCTCCTACTAAGTTCAGCCCTCATGCACCACTGAAAATGTGAATCAATCTTTTCCTTTAAAAAGAAGCAAATCATACTAAAATCATTAACTTCTTCCTTTTGTTTTATTTTTTTTCTTAAATTATTAATAATTATTAATTTTATAATAATTTTTTTTTGAAACCAATTATAATAAATTAAATATTAATTTAATTTCATAAAATCACGTAAATAATATTAAAAAAAGAATGCCACGCAGCCCCTGTTATACGACATGTTTCACCTAACCTTTTTCCATTTATTTTAATTTTAATTGAAGCAAAAAAAAAAGAAGGAGAAAAAAGTATCTTTTTGTATACAGAAAGAGATCAAGCGGTCAGGCGGAGACTTGGACTGACAACTAAATGACCAGACTGTTTCTATAGCAAAGCTCTCTCCCCTCCCATAAGAACGCAACAAGGAGTAAGTTCAGTACACCATATTATTTCTCACACACACACACTGAGGAAAAAACCGTGCAAAATATCGGATTCCACATTGATTGTTTTTGGCATATGTAATAATATATATATATATGTATGTGTGTGTGTGTGTATAAGCCTTTCACTACAGAGTCTGAATCACTTCATATCCGTGAGGAGGAGTTAGTTTTGGTATGAGTCAACTGTTATTTTTTGGGAAGAGTTTTTGCATGATACTTAATTGAAAGCAAGGAAACGGGAATTTCCCCCAATCTTCTATTTGTTTGCCTGTCTCTTTTAGCAGGTGGATCGGTTGTGGAATCTGGTTATTAGGTAAAAGGCCTTTTTTATGTGTGTGTTTTGCTTTTGTGTGTATATATATATTTTATTTGTCTGCTAGATTCATTAATTTGGAAGTTATTCGGGTTGGGTTTCTTGTTTGATCTTATTATTTTTGGAAGGAAAATAGGTGAGGAATACAATTGATGTGTTTGATTTTGTGGGATTATGGATCTTGATTGATGCTGGGTTGTGTTTCGTTGAAAATTTTCTCTAATTTGGAAATGAATTTGATTTTTGCAAAATTTGTTTGATTCTGAACTGTTTGGCTTTGCGTGGTCAAGCTTTGGTTTTCCTTAATAGGATTCAGTTGTAGAGAAGGAAATAAATGCCGGTGAAAAAGTTTTCATATTGGGAATCGAACTCTATAGAGTTACTGGAATTCGGGAATATTTTAGCAATTCTTTCTTTCGCTTATAAAAATCTGTTATAACTTTACACCATGTTGATTATCCATTTCTTGGAGTCTTTTGATAAGTTATACCTCGTAGTTCTTAGAATTGGGGTGATTTGGTCTTTTTTCTTTTGTGTATCGTCAAAAAAGTGCAGTGCATCATCGTCATATGAATTTATAGATTTCTGTACACAGAAAGACTGACATACATTCCTGGATAGATAAGTAAGAGTTATGTAAGCTAGGTTTTTTTAATCTGAAACCACAAGGAAACCAATATTGTTGTTAATGCATGGTACATTGACTGATCATTCTCACATAACTTGGATTTGGCTGTCTTGTCCTCAGATGTTGAAAGTAATTCTAGCCAAGGTTGAAATTTGAACCCAAAAATTTACAGATGATGCCTTGTATGTGTGTTAGTTGAACTCTGAATTTCAAATTGTAGGGATACACTCTGGAGTTTCCTCTCTGGTATAATGCTATTGTAAAGATTGAAGATCCTGAATTCTTGTCTAGATAAGGGTATTAAATGGAACATTCACACTGCACAAATTCAAGAGAATTTAGCTTGTATTCTGTATGTACTTCTTTAACATGACATCAAGGTAAAATTATGCTTGTCATCTATACCTTTGTGAGTTTTGATGTGAATTATATTACAAAATTTTAACTTGGCTCTATCTGTGTAAAATATCAACTTCGTGTATGTCTTGTGTTTTTTCTTGGCACTTGCAAGATTAATATTTCATTCTGAATGGAAACCGTAATGATTGATTTTGTGCAGTAAGCAATGTTTCGTCGGAGGAATAATTTACATCATGAACAGACTGCGGAGGAGCAGCAGCAAAAGGTGATCTTCATCACTAAATGAAATGCTTTTTTTTTTTTTTGTACACCAATATGGTTTGTATTCTTTCCACGGGGGTCTGGTGAAATGCTGCTTGGTAATTTGTATTGGTAATTTGCAGGTCAAAGAACTCAAGACTGCACTAGGTCCTTTATCAGACCATGGCTTGCAATATTGCACTGATGCTTGCCTGAGGAGATATTTAGAAGCCCGGAGTTGGAATTTAGATAAAGCAAAAAAGATGTTGGAGGAATCACTGAAGTGGAGATCAACCTTCAAGCCTGAAGAAATTCGATGGGTAAGCATATTCTGTGTGTTCAATTGTGTTTCCATTTATTAGTGCACTGTTCATGGTAATCAGCATCAAATCTAAATCTTTTGTCTGGTGAAGGTTGTTTTTAGACCCTGAGGTACCCATCTTGTCTCCTTTATGCTTATATCACTTTTTATGGACATAATGATTTATGGAGGACCAAACGTCAACTAGATTGTTTATATCTGAGAAAGCAATTCTTGTTGGGAAACCCATTCTAAAGTTTCTTGTACAATTTTATAAGAGTTCAGTAATATCTTCAACTAATTAATGGCTTATACGTTCTTGCATGGTGTTCACTTTTCTTCTAAAATGATGTTTGCTTATCTTTTAGTATATCCTTAGCTACCTAATGCTTACAACAGAAACTATGAATCACTTTTGAAATTTTCCAGCATGAGGTTGCAATTGAAGGTGAGACGGGAAAGGTGTTCAGAGCTAATTTTCATGATCGCAATGGGAGATCAGTTCTTATTCTCCGACCAGGGATGCAGGTAATGTGGTACAAGATGATAAATGCCAAAGAATTTCGAGGACATGTTTGATTCAATTTATATATATCTGGTCTTAGATGAGCCTTCAATTCCTGTTATTTTGCAGAATACAACATCCCTGGAGAACCAGATGAAACACTTGGTTTATCTCATTGAAAATGCTGTCCTTAATCTTCCTGAAGGTCAGGAACAGATGTCTTGGTTAATAGACTTCACTGGTTGGTCTATAACCAACAATGTGCCGATCAAATCTGCTCGTGAAACTGTCAACATATTGCAAAACCACTATCCTGAGAGGCTGGCTGTGGCATTTTTATACAGTCCCCCGCGTATTTTTGAAGCATTTTGGAAGGTCTGTTTTTTTACTTCATTGAGAATCCTCTTCTTTTCTCTGGCATTATGTTCTTTAGTTTCTGACTGAATGTCAGCAAGCATTGGAGCAATTAGATGTGCATGCAATTTATGAATTTTCTTGTTTTTATTTCACCCATTTTCGGTTCCATATTCTTCATATTTTACACTGCGTTGTGATTTTCCAGGTGGTTAAATATTTTTTGGATCCCAAGACATTTCAGAAGGTGAAATTTGTGTACCCAAAGAACAAAGATAGTGTAGAACTCATGACATCATATTTCGACGTGGATAACCTTCCAAAGGAGTTTGGAGGAAAAGCCACATGGCAGTACGATCATGAAGAATTCTCAAGGCAAATGGCTCAAGATGATGTTAAAGCTGCAAAGTTTTGGGGTTTTGAAGAAAAGCATCAAAATGGTCTTTCTGGAGCTGAGATTGCACCTGAACCAGAACCAGAACCAGAACCAGAACCAAAACAAGAATCAAAACCAGCTGCCACCTGAATTTGCTGTTTTTTAACTTTGCTGGATATAATTATGACAAAATGGGCAAAACATATCTGCTCTTATATTCTAGGCTTTTTCAATATATATGTATTTGCATATTTATTACAATAGTTTGACCAAAGTCTTTCCTGCTCTTAATATTCTTGACTTGCCTTGCCTTAACTGAATCAATATCCAGTTCACCGATCATCACAGGGAAGAAATTCAATTCTAACTACTTGCAAAGAGAAATTATTTACAGAATACCAAATTCAGACATCTCTTGCACTCTTCCCCAACAGTCGGTGTAACCTACTTAAAAAAAGAAAAAAAAAAAAAAAAAAAAGGAAAAACTCTGATAGAAAACAAAACAATCACAGAAGCCGCCTTCTGAAGTTCCTGGTTGCAGCTTCATATGAACGAAGCATTACACCAACACCTATCCCAACGCCTAAGCAAATTCCAAGTCCAATTCCAACACCAACTCTCACACCAGCAGCAAACCAGGTTAACTCTCCATATTCACCATCAATGTAGTCTAACTCTTCATCTCTCCAGTTTACATCATTGTTGTACTCTTCCTCACTTTCTGCCTCGAAGTTTCTGTATTCTGGTATATTCTGCAAGAGAAGGAAAAAAATGTCATAATTTCCTTAGCAATTGTCAAGATTCTTGCAGGAGTATGGATGAACAGTAAACAAAAACAAAATTCCAACATAACTTGGAAAAGTGTGCCTGCCCATACCACCCTCCCCTGCCCCCTCGTGACATATGTCTAGGATAAGGATTTCTAGGGAGTGGGGTGGGGTTGGGGGTGGTCCAAGATCAAGAATTGTTTTGAAATGTATATCATTTTACCTGGTTCAAATGAAGGCCAGGTTCAAAGGGTTCCTGAGAAGCTCCATCAGACTCTGGAATTGAATTCAAAGTTCTCATTTTACTGTTCTTCTTCAGCCGGAGAGTCTTGGTTAAGATAATCGGAGAACCAGAAACACAACCTGCAACATAAACCTCAATTGTTGGAGAAATGGTCTCAGAAACCCCTCTTCCTGTCTTTCCTCCTTTAAAGAATTCCAAACCAGGACTCTTCACAAGATCACAATTTAAACTCCATCTTCTATTATCATTATTATTACTCTTGGTCTTGGACTCCTCAGAAACACCATTGCAATTGGACATCTCCAAAATCCCAGATATGATAACATCTTCTTTATACATGACCTCAAATTTAACACTACCTGTTAACCTAATACAATCAGTGCTCACAAATGTAGCTTCCTCAGTTCTTCTATCTGCCCTGTTCCTTCTAAGAAGGGATGATTCTCCTTCTGAAAGGATAGAACATTTTGAACCATTAATTTCAAGAAGAGTGTCAGGGCTTACAGGTACATGGTTGAGTGTGAGACATTCTGGAATGGAATCGTCAGGCACTGCAAAATTGCTGATTCTGACATAAAATACTCTTGTATCAAACCATGACAATTTCCCATATCTAGAATGAGATTGACGCCTAATAATCTGAAGCCCTGAATCAGCTACCTTACCATTACCATTACCATTGCTCATTGATGATGTATAAGCACTTTTCTCCATCTTCACGAGCTGGTTCATTCTTTTACCAAAATCTTTCAATCTGGGTTGATTCAATGAGATGACTCATAGCATCTGAAGAAAGTCCAATATATATGCCAGAAAACCCTGTTCCAAAAAACAAGTATTTGTTTGATTTAGAAATCATACACGCAAAAAAAAAAAAAAATGTTAGGAAGAGAGTTCTTGTGGGATAAGAAACTCTCCACACACACAAGTTCTCTCCCAACTAATGAAGAATTCGTTACAGACAATTCACAAACATCTTTTATGCATCTAAAAACACAGAGAGATAGAGGGAGAGAGAGATCCGGAAAATAGGAACAGAATTCTTTGATACGTGGAAGAAAGTAATCATAATTATAACTAAAATCATAACCCTTTAGCTAAAGAATAGGGTTTAAAAAAAAAAAAAGAAGTAATTGCCTGTTGTTCTGTTCATCTCTTCCCCATTCAACCCGTTAAAATATAACAAAAAAAAAAAAAATCAGAGAAAAACATTGAATCTTCATCAGAAATTTATAGGATCAAAGAGATAATTCAGGATTACATTACATAAGCATATAAATCGATAAACATACCATTAATTCCATGGATTACAACGGACACGAAGCTCAATTTTTCACATCATTCATATTATTCAATTCCAGAGCAAAAAAAAATAACCCATCCTTTTCTCAATTACAGAGAAGAGGAGGAGCAAGAAGAAGAAATATTGCAATGGCGAAGAAAAAAAAATGAAAAAAGCAATAAACAATATCCAAAAGATGCCAACAGAAACAAATTAGCCGGCAACAAATAGAAGAAAGAATACAAGCGCCAGAAGAACAACCAACCACAACCCACCCCGACCCCCCAAATATATGCCAAAATACACCCACACACTTCCCTTAAAAAAATACAAAATATATATACATACAAACCTAAAATTGGATACAATTTTCATGCCAAAATTAGGAACCCACCTCAGAAATATTACTCTTTCTCTATCTAAATCTAATAAAAGAAAGTTGCCAAAATAAAGGGATTAGAGTAAAGAGTGTCCAGCTGTGGAGTATTTGATTTCCTTCCTTTCTCTCTCTCTCTCACTATTCTTGTGGTTCAAATGTTATTACAGTGACATCCGTCTTTTCAGACAGCCCTTCTCCTCCTTCCATCCAAAATCCAAATTGGGCGTCTACTCTTTTCAAAATCATCTCCAGCGGTTACTCCATACTATACATATATGATATATATATATATATATAATTTTTTTTAAGCATATGATATATATATATATATATATATACATATCAAAGGCATTTCAGAATTACACGACTATACGATATTAGAATAATCTAGAGACGGAACTTTATAAATAAAAATAAAATTCTAAAGACCAAATCTTTTAGCAGCCTACTGATCATCTATACTACTTAGATTGAATATTCTAATGTCTGAATATTATCGGTTCCTAGTACTACTATAATACTATAAATAAAAAACACTGAGAAACAAAATCAAAAGAAACAAACTAACAACATAAACACATATCATTATGTATTTAAAATTTTTCGATCTCATACCATGTTAAATTGAGAAAATTTTCAGCTGACCTCTGAATTTTTACATAAAGTTTATAGCAGTATCGAATTCGTAACTAATTTTATATCAAAGGTTATTGAAAAATCATGTGTTAATAAGGTAAAAGATTAGGAAATTTGATTTAGTTAAGGTGAGGAAGAAACCTTTGGTGATGGAGATGGGGAGAGAAAGGAGGATCATTATTTTAGTTTCGTTCTGTCTTATCCAAAAAAAGAAAAAATGAAGGGAAAAAAGGAAGAAGTTAGGTTTACGAGGTCGCTATCTTTTTTTTTTGTGGTAAATACGAGGTCGGTATCTTAGACTTCAATGAAAAGGATGATACTGAGTGAGTTGGCATATTTCCTGAAATAAATATGAGCCTCATCTCATCCCTAAATATGGTCTAATTGGATTACTCTTCCATTTAAAAACACACATTAGTGTGGACAGCGATTGTAATATATTTATATATATATATATATATATATATATATATATATATATATATTGTATTTGACATTTGAGGTGATTTTCGAATCATAGGTGAAATTGTTACTAAATCAACTATACATTCTTGAACCACACAAGATATACGTGAGTTAGTAATAAGTTCTTCAAGTTTAAGTGTAAGGTTGGGGTTCAAACTCAATCTCACGTATAATGAGCTTTCTCCTACAAAGGATTAACTCGATTTGAACCAGAATTAGTTTCGATGTGAATTTAACTTAAAAGTACTCTTTTATAGTTTGGAATCCATCTAAAACATCCTCTACTCTTTAAAAAAAAAAAAAAAACTATACAATCTTAAATATTATTGACTTGATTATCAACCAAATGCCCTATGAGAGAATATGTGCACCTGAAATATATTAGAGCATAAGATATCATTTAGATAATAAATTATTACAATATTATTGCATATATATACACGTGTATGTATATAATATAAAGGATAAAGTGGGCTTTAACGCTTTGTATGCTTTTAAGAAAGCCCATTATTTGGAGCCGATCGTTTTCTTCTTTATGTTTGGGCCGTTTTTGTTTGAAGACAATAAGAAATTTACTTCTTGATCCAAATAGAAAGAGTTTAGATTCTCTTATCTCGATTTGAACCCCGTAGTTTGAGAGAGTTAGTGCGCGGAATCTTAATGTTTCCTTTAGGGCGGATAATTGAGGTTTCGGATCCTCCTGGAGTAGTTAGCGTCATGTTAAAAAAAAAAAGCTCTGGGCCAAGTCCTCACCCTCGAGTAAGAGTTGAACTCTACGAGCACTCCACAATCCGATTCCAGATTAGTCTCACCAAATAAAGTGGGGACACCGGGCGCCCCAAGTGGGTATAAAAAAAAAAAGATCTCGATTTGAACCAAGTGGGTTGGCGTAGTGGTTCGGCGCTTCGTCTCTTAAGTAAGTAGTTGAGAGTTCGAATCGCAAGACAGTGGGGCTAGGAAACCTGGTGCAAACCAAAAAAAAAAAAAGAAAAAAAAGAAGTCCAACACAACTCGACTCCAGATTAATTAAAACCTAAAGTAACTTCGGAAAACAAATATTTAATTAAAAAAAATAAAATTTTTAATATATTTAATATAATTTTTTGAGTTTAAAATTTATAAATATAAAAACAAATATTAAAAACTAACCCTAGGTGAGCCGGATGTATACAATTGTTTAAAATTTGGAGTTAGACCTTCCTTCTGCAAGGGGCCAACCTAACTCGAACGATAATTTATCTAGATGTGGATGTAGCTTAAAAGTATCTTTGTATAGTTCGGGACCAATATAGAACATTTCGTTTCTATGAAAAAAAATATTAAAAAATTAATTTTTTAAAAAATAATTTAATTTAATTCGATTTTTAATTAATTAAAAACTATTAAAAAAAAAGGAAGGTAAAATTTCTGTGGGTTTGGGTGGTTTTAAATGTAGAAAGTAGGAAGATTGAGAGTTAAAAGGAATCTAGTGCTATTTGTAGGTGTAAGAAGGGGGTGACGTGGTCCGACGATGAACGGACTACAGAAAATCATGGGAATCTAGATTTTTAATCGAACGGCCAATATTGACGGACCACGTGCTTCCCCATTCTGTCACGTGGACCACAAACGACTCTCCCGGGGCGGAGGCAGACAAACCACTGAGAGTTCTCAGACTGAAACACTGACCAAAGTTTCAGTGACAAGGATACTCCAACGGTTGCTAGCAAAACTAAGTTTTTTTTTTTTTTCAAAAATAAATATTATTAATCCCTCTGTGATAAAACAAATGCATTTCACGAGTTTTAAATGTGTTATTCGATAAAAAGTTTTGGATCTTATTACTGAAAGAGTTTCTAAACGAGTGATGTTTCTATGTGAACGATGATAATAATAAAAAGGAATTTGCTAAGTTAAAACTAAAAATCTTTCCTTAATTTCTATTTTGCAT
Organism: Cynanchum wilfordii; assembly: GCA_025388415.1. Classification (NCBI taxonomy): domain Eukaryota; kingdom Viridiplantae; phylum Streptophyta; class Magnoliopsida; order Gentianales; family Apocynaceae; genus Cynanchum; species Cynanchum wilfordii. The sequence continues at coordinate 962,639 of JAHSUH010001080.1, forward strand.
TTAAGATTTCAAATACAACATATATGCTAAGTCATTAGCTTGATACAATAGATATATGTATATTGAATGCTACACGACTTTACGAGTTTCGTAATATTATGAATGTCACTTAAAAATCGGGTGAGACTTTTCTCTCATAGTTATATTTTATAAATATAATCTTCCGCCTCGCGGTATAGTCTGTATTGACAATGTCACTCAACATATATATAATTTATGTTATTATTCTTGATGAAGAATCTCTTGTAAATTTTGACTATAGTGAATTTATTTTATTCTTTGTTTGTGATCTTTTTCATCTAGAATTTTTACGTAAAATTTGTGCATTTTTTTTATCTTGTTTCTTTCATCTAGTTATATCATTATTTTTTTTTTTATAATTTCATAACAAATATTAAATCAAAATTGTCAAAAAGGCGTAGCTTAGTTGATAGTACCATCACTTATGACTTTTGGAAGTAATGCGTTCGAGACTCAATAAAGGTAAAAATACTCTAAATTTTTTTTTTTTTTAAAAAAGAAAGATCAAATCGAAATTAATGGAAGTAGTGAATTTAAATATATATATATATATATATATATATATAGAACATATGCTGACCTTGAAAGGGAAAATTGACTTGTTCATTTAGCTACCAAGGTTCTTGAACCCCACAAAACAGTACTAGAATATGTGTAGGGTATCCACACTCTCCCTCCCCCTTTGACCAAACCAAACCCAAGGCCTTTTTCCTTAACCATGGTTAGAAGAAAGAGTGATAGATATAACTTGCTTGCCTTGGACCTCTTAGCCAATAGCCAAGTAAGTGTTCCCACTCCTTCCCCCATCTTTCGACCTCATTTTCTTTTCCCCACTCTGTCTTTTCTTCCTCTGAAGAAAAAAAAACAGAGCAGAGCAGCCAGTAGCTCAGTACTGCAGAAGAAAAATACAAGCATATTAACATATATATATATATATGTATGTATGTATATGTATTCTGCATGATATTTTTAGGATGAGATGAGAGTGGGAAAGGAAGAGTTGATGATTTAAGTAGACAGGGGGGGAAAAACAAGTTTGCTTAGAGGGGTTTTCCTTTTTCTTTATCCTCGTTCAAATATATATATATATATATATATATATCTATTTGTGTGTATATATATATATATATATATGCTTGTATGTTTGTTTGTATTTGTAGTAGTTTTTGATTCAGGGTGAAAAGGTGTTATATATATATTTTAGGGGACAAAAAGGAGGAGGAGGTGTTTGAATTTTGATGGGTAAAAAGAAGACAATAAAAAAGATAAGGAATTTGTCATCAGTAGCTATAACAGAATCAGAATCATCATCGATGAGGGAAGTAGAAGTAGAAGTAGTAGTAGAAGAAGGGCAGCAGCAGCAGACGACTCCTAGGAAAAGAGGGAGGCCAAGGAAAATTGTGGTGGAGAAGATTGAACCTGAAGAAGAAGAAGAGGAAGAAGAAGATGATCAAACTGCAAAAGCAGCAGCAGCAGCAGAGCAGAGTCATGAAGGGCAAGAATTAGAAGAAAGTGAATCAAAGAAAGGTAAAAAAACAGGGGAAGGGGAAGAAGAAGAACCTGCTGCTTCTGCTGCTACTGAAACAAGGGATTATTCAAGAAAGCAGCAGCAGCCACCAAGGAGCAGAGCTAGGCGGAAAAGCAAGCCAAGGAAGAGCAGTTGATCATCATAACATGATAATATATAGTAATTCAAAAGAAAAAAAGAGGAACCCTCTTAGTATTTTTGTTTTCTTGAGTGAAATTCATGGTGTAGGAAAAGTGTGGAAAAGGTGTGCAAAATAGAGTTTTTTTAATTTCTCGTCACTTGGGTTTCTCTTTTGTCCAATTCTTGAGTTTACTGGTTTGGTTTTGAGCTTCTTATCTTATCTTGTGGCCATGGTTTTTTTTTCAGGTGAAAGGGATTCAAAAAAATAAATATACTTGAGGAAATGTCCGAAGGTAATTTTGAGCCCAGTACTTGGCTTCTTACCTCGAGTGAAAAAAAGGACAATTTTGGTGAATCTTCATTTTATTGGCTTCTTCGTATTTGGAATTCCAAACAGTAGACATTTCCTTTACCAAGGAAAAAAAAAGGGGGATAAATTGTGGAAAACATAGTAAGATCAGAAAATGGTGGGCGGCTTCGGCCCTATAAAACTAAAAAAATAGCCAATCTATTGGGGGCGCGCGGAGAAGCAGGGTTTTGCCTACTGTCTTTCTTTCATAGACAGCCGATGCATCGCTTTCAAGATCTCTTTGGGCCCAAGGGAAGATCAAAGGTGTACTATTCTCCAAAAACATATATATATGGCATTGTTGTTAGTCTCTATTTTTGTTTGCCTTTCACTTGTGACAGTTCTTTAAGTTCAGAGGATGGCAGCAACCAATTGAGAGGAAAAACAGGGGGTTTCCTGTTAGAATCTTGAACAGCAAGAAGGGAAAGAACCAAATACACCAAACAGAGCTCCTCTACTCAATTCTAAATTAGTTAGAACTCAAAATGATCACGACAAGTGAGAAAAGCCAAGAAAATGACAATAATCCAATCCCAACATTGGGAACTCATCAACAACTTCCCCTTGAAGTAAAGAGAGTTTCTTTTTTAAAAAAAAGTCTAAAACAAGATTCACTACTATTGTGTGTGTAGCTATAGCATAATACATGACTATTCAACCAAAATACTATGCCATAGATTCTCTATTTAACGGGCAAAAATGTAAGCTACTCAAGCCACTATAGTGACATACATATATAGTCATATATCAATAATAACTACAACACCTGCCTGCCTAATTACCGGGTTGATTTGTGATGTCTTTCTTTCTTATAACGAGTTTGTTCAGGATCAAATCCACCCTCGTCTGCACCATATACTGCCCAAGATGGTGTAGGAGCCATATAGTCCTTGCTAGTGAACGGCTTTTCAGAAGCGACCTAAATTGTTCAAGATCAGAGCAGATCAACATCAACATTAACATTAATATTATATGAGGATGCAAATAAATAATTCAAGAATGTGAGAGATACAAACCAAGTCATGGAACTTCTCGTAGTCTATCCATGTAAACCATTGGCCATCAACCTTGAATTTATCTACTTTAGCCAAAAGCACACAACACGAGTGCACGTGCTCACAGGCAACCTCATACTCTCCGTTGCTTCTTTGTGATAAGGCCTCAGAAAATGCTTTGACATCTGAATGCCAGGGCACATTCTCCATTGTCAACTTTGATGTAGCAGACCTGTTTAGAAAGAAACAACATGAATATGAAATGAATACCACAAGGGATCGGTGAGAAAGATGGTTTGGCTTCGGAAGGGAAAAAAGGACCATTTAGGAAACTCACGTTCCACAGTAAGTAACGCCTTTAATTTCAATGAAGTCAGGATTGCCAATACTAAATAGACTAGAATAAGCATCTACATCCTCTGTATTCCATCCTTTGACAAGTGTCAAGCGATAGACAGTCCGTTGCTGCTTATCTTTGAGAGCTTTCAGAGAATCCTGAAAAGAGGGTTTCAGGGTGAGGGAGGTGGGGAGGAACACAACATACATGAGAAAAACCCAAAAATGGAAAGAAATCATCTCAAAAGATCATATTGGATGGGCAGAGAAATTATGATTTCGAAACTGTCAGATGTCATGCAATAGATATAAGAGAGACAGGGAAACTTATCCTCAAATGTATTTCAACTATGGAAAACAAAGAGAGCAGGGGAACTTTAATCAGATTCTGTAGAAGGATAAAATCTTACAACAAACCGTTCCCAAAAATCTCCAAATAGCGGCCTATCAATTGCTTTCAAGCTATCCTTGGTGGCAGCATCAACACTAACGTATAACTGCATAAGAAATTAAATAAAGAATGTCTATGTAAGAAACTTTAGAAACGATATAAGAAGATCTAAGTACTTAATCCTAGAGAGAGAAATGCACACACACAGACCTGTGTGACAGGCTTCAGCAACATAATCTTTTCAGGAAACTGTGCATTTGTTACAAGGAAAGTAGAAAGCCTCCTATGATGGAGCTCATCTACAAGTGAGTTGATCTCTGGATACATTATGGGTTCACCAACAAGTGACAATGCACAATGCCTTGGAGCAAGACCCTCAGACAATCGCTCCTCTTTGACACCTACAGAAATTAAGACAGATATACCTTGTAAAAGCATGCTAACAGTGAATTTTCTTGGTTAAACTTTACTGATGAATCAAATCCTTTGGTCCACCGAAAAGAATTGAAGTATGAAACGTAAAACGTATTTGGCTATTCATTATCATGCATGACAATTAGTCAAAGCCCAGTAACAAAATGCTAAGAGCACCATAAAGTTTACCAGGAACCCCTTTCATTTGTTTAATCATTTTTGTATGCAAATCAATTGCTGTATCTACAATCTCTACCGGATCATCCATCTTCCACCTCCAGTTTTTCCCCACAGGATTAGTGTGATGCCTCCAACAGAAGACACACTTATTTGCACATGCCAAACTTGGAGTTGTCTCCATGCATCTAAACATTGAAAAGAAAATATAGATTACTAAAAGAAGGAAATCATCATTTTGCATCTATGCAACCCTCATATCCATACTAAACATAAAACCTAGAATGATAAATCAGAAAGAAGACCTGTGACTCTCAATTCCATAAAAAGAGTGCTTATAGCATCCTCCACGCCCTCTGAGTTGTGATTTGGTCCATCTACAAAGTTTGACTCCACTGTGGGAACCAATAATTTTATAGCCCTGCAAAACTTGTGGTTTAGCAGTTTATTTTTTCAGTAGGAGAGCCAAAATCAATAAAAGATAAGAAGATAACAAAGAGAGCACATATTTTGACAGTATGTGAAAAGGTCTCAAATATGGAGAACATATATGCTCCCATAAGCCAAATGATATACTGATCAATAATTTAAATAGTAATGATTTATGCAGCTGTAACAGGTGGGAAAGAGCCAAAGATTCTAGCTGACATAAGTCAAAATTCTGATCAAATACGCCTACTGCAGTTTCCATGCAAACATTCCTCAATGAAAGATACGAAAGACATTGCAAAAGTGTATAATTAATGGTAAAAAAAATTGATCACCTGCTTCTCCAAATTCGCCCTGATCACAGGAGTCACCATCTCTTTCTCTCCATTTGTCATCTCATCATTCAATTGCCCATTACCTTTATCCCCAGCCAGTAGCTTGCTCCTTCTTGGAGCTTTTCCTGCAATATCCTCAAGATCAACAATCTCAGACTCAGCACCATTGCCCTCCTCTTCCTCCTCCTCCTCATCATATTCGTCCCCATCACTGATTTCACCATCAGCTCCATTCAAATCCTCGAACTTCCCTCCATTTTCTCCCAAATCTCCCTTCAAAACACCAACTACCTTCTGACTCCATTTATCAAACACCTTCTCCAAATCTCCCTCATCCACATCCCCTTCACAGACATCAAAGAGCTCCTTGGCTCCAAGCCTCCTCAACTTCTCAGAGAAGCCCTTTGCCACTGCATTAAAGGAGTCACCATACACCCTACTCCCAACTCCAAAGACTGCAAATTTACACCTACTCAACAACGCCGCACCAACCCGGAAATCTTCAGCACTCTCATTCACCCAATTTACCAAAAAGCTTCCATTTTCAGGAGCCTCCCCGTTTTCCCAAGTTGAAGCTATCACTAAAACTAAAGTCTCTTTACAGAGATCTTCGGGTTCGTAATCTTTCGGATCAATAAGCTCAAACGGAAGATCATTGACAATAAGAAAAGCATGGAGGCGCTGAGCTAGGGTTTTGGAAGTTCCCGTTTGAGAGATGAAAAAAATCTTACCTTTACTATTAGAGTTAATGGTCCTAGAAAGTTGGAAGGTCTTAAAGGGTCGGAGGAGTCGCCGGCGGGATTTGTAAAACAGATAAAGGGTGGTGGCGGAGAGGAGAGTAAGGAGGGTGAGACGAGTAGCAGGGAGAGATGAAAACATGTTGGAATTTAGAATAGCCTAAAAAATTTTAGACGAAGAAAATCAAAATGCCATTACATGTTTGAATTGGACTGAATACTTCCTTCCTATTCCTCCATCAAGATTTAATTTTCACTGAATTAGGAAAAGTTCAGAATAATATACATACATATATATACTATATATAGACCAAATTAGATAAAAATTTTCCCCTACTGCTGTTATCTTTTTTTTTTTTTTTGGTACCCACTTGGCGCAAGTGTTCTCACCTTTTCCGTGAGACTAATCGAACTCGGGAGATTCGAACCCTCGACCATCCACCCTGGAAGAAGCCCGCTTACCAACTTCCTCATGCTACCGAGTTATCTTAACAAACTTTTTTACTTAGATTTTGATTAAAAATTTTTCTTCTTAGTCTCAAAAACTTTTATATAATACTCATAACAAATATCAAATTTATAACTTTATATAATCACAAATTTAAAAGGAGAATATTTCCCTTTTTCTGCTAATACTCTTCACAAAACAAAACGAAGGTAAATGTACAAACTAATGACTAATTTGTCATTACATGTCAAAGTTCTTGTCCTAAAATGAATGAATACAACAAGGAGAAGAAAAATGGCAATCTTTGAAGTATATATATATATATACTTCTAAAGATAAGTGGAACATAATGAAACAGTTGTTATATATATATATATATATATGATATGTGTATATATATTCTAAAATTTGACTGAAAAGATGGCTTTTTTTCCCCTATTCTATACGTGTGTTTGAACAGCATTTCCCTGACTTCTTGACTTGTGTTAAAACACAATAAGCATTACTCAACTTTTAGGGTCTCCAGTTGGTCTTCTGTGCACAAAGAATACCTTCTTTTTCCTGAGAAAAAGTCAACCTAATCTCCCAGTGCAAGCTCCTTAATATTCCTTCAAGAGGATCAAGAATCTCTACCTTATCCCTTAAGATTGCCCAGCCACCAGGTCTTAAAATTCGATCCATCTCAACAACAATTACTACAGGTTGCTTACACCTTCAAGATACAAAATTTGCTTCAATATCATCAGGAAGATGAATTAGGAATGAAAGTTAATACGAGAAAGAGAGAAAAAAATCACTTAAACCTGTTTTTTAGTCTCGAGAAGAGATGATCCGCGTGCAGAAGGTCATATGATCTTGGATAAGTTCCAAAAGACTCACACCAGTCATGGTATATCCCAATTAATCCGCGTTCAAAGATAACGGGAAGTGTATCAGGTGCATTAACAGGGACTACATTCAAAACCCAGACATTTTGCTGTGAAAGTGCTGCTGCAAACCTGCAAATGTGAAGAATAAGTAGAGATATACGAGGAAAAATGCAGTCTTGTTAAGAGACTTGATCTGCATACCCTCCATAGATGGCTTTCATGTCCATTACATTACGGATACTTGACCAGTCAATGCCCAGGCCTGTTAGATATGAATTGTTTACAATAGATTTCCAGTGCTCACTCTCAGAAATCAGTTTCTCTCGATTGTTAATCCAGTCAGGAAACGTTTCGAGCCTCTTTGGCCATTCTTCTGGCCACTCAGTTCCTCGTTGTTCTATGGCTGAAGGAATTCTATGCAAGCAATTCTTCAATGGAACATGCCTGTTGGACATGAATTACAGAAATCAGATGGATAAAAACAAGAACATCGCAGTATTATATAAGAAAATAAGAAAAAGATTCTAGGAGGAACTTCTCATCTCATTTTCATACCATGCAGAATCTGGATTCTCATTTTCCTTGCATAAAGGAGGAAACTTTTTTCTTCTCAATTCATATATATCATTTGATTCAGGCTTCTGATATATCTTGACACCTATATCACTGACTTCATCGCTTTTATCGGCCAGGATATTCCAACAAATAGATGCTGTCAGTTTGGACATAGCTGGAAATGGGACATAATGGCATCAAATAAAATGTTATTTCAAAAGCTGTCCAACATTCATTATGAGCAAATATATATTTCAAAACATAAACTGGAATCTTTGGGAACATCTCCAGCAGCCAAGAATACAGAAAATTATTGGCCTGAAACAGAATTGCAAACAGAGAACGAATTCCAGATTTTGTTTATAGACCACAAAGGGGTCGATAAAGAAGTGCTCTTTATGTAAAGCACTTAAAGAATATCCTATTCTCCGACTGTGCAGTGGTGTTTAAACAAATAGGTAAGAAAAGTCGGAAATATTGCCCACATGGATCAATGATGCTTATATAAACAACCATGAAAAGGGAAGCTCCTCTAAGGAAATAAGGACAAACCTTCTTCACTGTCAATACTTTCATGTTTTCTAGAGAATATAAAATATCCTCCAGGCCTCAAAATTCTGTTCATCTCGAGAAGAAGCCTACCTCCTGAAAATACAAACAAAGAGAACTTGTAGATATTACAACTACTAGCTTGAAACAGAAAATAGTGAAATACGAAGCAGAAGAACAATAAAACACAAACCATTAGAATGCCAGGATATACTGCATTCACCACAATGTATTGCATCAAAAACACCACTAGGAAAAGGAATCCGCCTCGAGGAAAATGGGCTCACCACAGCAGGAAAGCCACGCTCGAGGGCAAGCTGTGCTAGGTCTACCAAGTCATCTTTCAAACCAAGGGTAAGTGTCAAAACATTTTTCTCAAGAAGTGAAGCTACTAAACTCGAATCTTTGCATCCAATGTCCAGCACCACACGGATATTTTTCCCCCATTCAATATCTGGAACCATCTAGATAATCCCACCAAACATAGTTTCACTCAATTTCTTAAAAGGTTGGCATGTTCCAAAAAACCATAATAACAAATTTGCAAATAATCAATAGCTCTATCAATCAATAAGTACCATTTTAGACTAGCAAAACTACATGCAACAGTCATTACATATGAACAGAGCCATCTTAGAGACTCACCTCTTCTATGGAATCCAAGTAGTGTTGGATTCCACCTTTCAAAACTGTTTGATTTTGTGGGAAGGTAAGATATTCTCCACCTTCCATCATTATCCAGTTCTGTGTCTTAATGAATGCAGCTAACTTGGGATGTGCTACATTCTTGTAAAGAATCTGCAAGCATTTTATAATGGCTGTAATAAGAAGCAGAATCAATCAACTGTTTAGCTATATTGAACTGGAATGACATTACAGACCTTCTCTTTGCTCTCGGGCCATCTGATTGGAGTCTCATAACCATCACGAGGAAGCTGAACAAGACACATAAGAGGAATTTTAGGACAACTTCTCTCATGATGCCTGTAACTCTGCAGTCTTCCAGAAGAAATCTCAATGTCAATACAGGGAATGTAATTATGCTTGCTTCTTGAACTACACAGTTTCCAAGTATAATGTGCCTTTGGATCGAAAAATGGACCCAATTTCCTTTTGTTCTTCTTAGAAGTTCCAGATCCTCCATTGTCATCTTCTAATTTCTCTACTGAATCTTGATCCAATTCAATCCCATTAACCAAATCAGAATCCCCTTCTGCATTGCCCTCACCAACATCAACTGTTTCTTCATCTTTACCACTTACGTCCTCTTCTTGCTTTTCTTCCTGCAAATCTTCATCTTCAGATCCCTCAGTTTCTTGAATTTTCTCCATGTGAGGCTTTGAGTTAACTTTTGGTTTTTCTTTCGTATTTGTTCCGTGAATTTTGTGGCCCTTCCCAGATTTCAAAAATACAGACCCGTTAACACTACTGCTGCTCTTCTCTTTCTCTTGCAAAGTTTGTGTCTTTTTCTTCTCCTCTTTGCTTTCTTGAATATTATCGGTCTCCTTCTCGTCGGAGAAAATCCAGACATTATTACTTTTCTTTCCATTTTCAGAAACGGGTTCGGCAAACTCATCAAAAGTTTCCCTTTGAGTAGTTACAGATAAAGAAGAAGGAGAAGATACAGACCAGAAAAACACAAAACAAAGACCCAAGATCACCACCGCAGACAACTTCACGCAAAACCCATATGATTTATACGAACGTTTAGCTACGCGACTAAATCTTGCTATTGCCATCTATCCCTTCCAATCTTTAGAACCAAAAATGGCATCTCAAGAGAATCATCAAAGACACTTTTTATATAAATATAGGAAAGCCAAGCAGAATTTAAAAGAGAATTGATGACACCAGCAAGCAAGAATATTTCTTGGCAGTGAAGTACTGGGAAGACAGTGAAGTTTCAACTGTAAAAATGGAAAAGGAAGATCAAGAAGTGGATTCAAAGAATTGAAAGGAGGCCCAGCTGGAGCAGTGAAGTATAAAATCAAGCAAGCAGTGCTAAGAAAGAAAAAAATCTAATCTTTTTCTTTTGGTAATTAGCAAAATGAAAAAATCTAATCTATCAAGAGAAAAGGGGTTTACTTTATATTATTACATAATACGTCCGATGAAATTACATCCATAGCCGGGGTTTTTGGGGGGCTGCTGTCCGTGACGCCTGAATAAAAACAATTGTCTCCTCAATTTATTACAATTTTTTTTCTATTTTTATTTAAAATATAATATTAATTGTCATAGATATTTTATATATATATATAAAATACATCATTATTTATTTGGAAGAATAGAATACTATATTTATATCCATTTTAACAATTCTTGAATCCCATCAGACATTTGACAAAATTTTTAAAACAAATGGATGAAAAGCTGCGCACTAACTTAATATGTAATATAACCTACTTAAGAATTCACAATTATGATACACATTTTCTAGGTATGATCATCTTGCGATGTAATTGAATCAAGAAAAGATTTTTACTACGTTTTACTACTGATATGATATATAGCCTTGTGATCTCTGCTGAAGAAAGAACAGTGAGGAGGAGAAGCAGCAAGATCAAATTCTTTCATGAGGAGCTGCTACCATGAAGTATACTGGCAGAGGAAGATTCTGCAGGTTTTGGCAGGGGGAGCTTTTCATGGGATGCATTCATGTTAATCTTTATCCTGCATTTGCACAAGAGATGTTCCATCAGGGAAAAAGGCTTTTGAATCTTGAAGTGGATCAGATCATAAACAAATTAAAGAAGAGATAGACTTACTTATTGTGAATGTTTACATATTCATCAGTTTCATCCAGTATTTCCTCCTGAAGAAACACACAAAAACAGCAGGTTTTTTAAGTACCAAAAGGTGTCCCTTTTTTCAACTATTCAAATCTGCAAAGCTAATGCAATAGGAAATACGCAACACGACTCCCATATTCTTTGTTATCTTGTAAATGTAGTTTCATAAGGGTACCTGAAGAAGCTCCTCAATGACATCTTCCATGGTAATCACACCAAGCACAACTTGATTAGATGGGAACTCAGGGATTGGGGTATTGTCCAAATCCAGAATGCAAAATGAACAACCTCTATGTCTCTTCTTGAAAGCAGGAGTAGAAGGACTTTTCTTAACCACTTTATCCCCATCTCCCTTGGTTGCGTTAGTGTCAGATTTATAAGCAGCATTATCTACAATCAGACACATTAAGAAGTTGAAACTAGGTGACATTTCACAGACAAAGTCAGTTAGCAAGTAGAAACATAAGGAACAACTGAAAGTCAGGACACAGGAGATGTCAAAATAAGCTAAGACTACTGCCAGTAGTCACAACAAGCACTATTTGCCAAAAGAATTTTCTACCTTCAGTGTCATTTGGTATTCCTTTCATCTCTTTCAGATCTCTATATACAACGGCAATGTGGCTGTGACCCTTCTGAAATTCATTCAGTATATCATAAAGAGGCATGTTTTCCGAGACCCTGGGAATTTACAGGAAAGCATGTTTTAGCACCATGCATACTAACTAAATGGTGTACAAATTCAGTATACTAGAAGCACAATACCAATGATTTTTCTATTTTATTTGTAGAAAATAAATGAATATCAAAGAACCATCTAGTAGTAGCATGTATGCTTTCATGGTACAATGCTGTCTGTTATGATGCACTATGAATTTGAACTATGATTTCAGGTGCTTCCATATATGTTTCTCTCCATTGAAAATGAACTACCAAAGACATTAGAATGTGTAAACTAAGACAATCAATCTACATCGACGTATCACAATGATCCATAGCAACATTTAAGAGAAGAAAAGTTGCATAACTCATTAAGTATGCCAGAAAACAAGGAAGAGAGATTTCATCTTTACCTTGGGACTTTTCTGATCATCATTTTCCTCAAAGGAACTGAATCTTCTGGGTCAACAGCTAAGAGATTTTTAACCTGCAAAATAAATTTGGAGAAAAGGAAATAATCTTAAACTGCAAAAAAGCCTTAAATATGAGTGCACCATAGACATGGTGCATAATGAGAAAACAGAAGAATGGTCTTCAATGGAAAGCCTGAAAGTATTACATATATGAAAGTAAAGAGTTATTACCAATATGATACCAATTATATTTGTAGGATCCTTATAATAAACAGGAACTCTGCTATGACCCATTGTCATTATAGCATTCAATGTCTCCCTGAGAAAGTGCATGAATTGGTGAGACTAAAAAAATCACTATATAAGTACTAGGCTTAAATTAAGCAAACAAGACATAACCCACAAAGTAAGAGTTCCATCCAGATCAAGAGAAAATGCCTTCGATATAGGAGTCATGGCATCCTTCGCTCTCTTCTCTGTCAACTCAAGTGCCCCAGCAATTATAGTTGTCTCATCATGTGTCAAGTCTCCTCCCTTTCCAGCCTAGCCATAAAAATTAACAATTTGAGATTAAAAGGGAGACAAGGGTCTTCACACCAATAAGCAAAACAGAAAAATCCCAGCATACCTCGTTCCCATGAAAATCCACAAAAGTTTTCAACTCAGCTCTACGTAAAAGAATAGCATGACCCTTCCCCAACATCCAGTCAAGCACCTAGAACCAAAGCTTGGTAAAAAATGGTTAGCTACACTTATGGATGAGAAAATTGTTTTTACACTTGCTGCCGAATAGGATGATAATAAAAGATCAATTGGCTTAATATTTTTAGTACTTTGTGTATTACTTTCATATCCAGAAAGATCAAAAGCCCTCATAGATATATGAACATGTAACTACATTCAGATTACCTTACTGATTGGATAAGCAACAGGGAAGAATATCCACAGAAGAAGCCGCACTAATGGAGCCACTGTTGCCCCAACTGTCAATCCATAACGTGTACAGATTGCTTGAGGCAATATCTGTAGAAAAATAACATGAGCATGGAAACAGTTACAGAGGTAAGCATGAGAAAGAAGTTAAATCAAGAAAGTAATAACAGTTTTACTGAGCAGAGTAAACCTCTCCAAACATGAGAATGAGTGTAACAGAAATGAGAATTGCAGCCCAAGGAGGCGCCAGCTTGTCTAAGAATATAGGAAGAGACTGCAGACACAATAATATACACAGTTAGCTGCAAATATATAAAAGTCATAACTTTCTTTCTGAAAATAAATGACAGTTCACAAACCTCCATGGCTAAAGAGTTGCCAATCAACAGTGTACAGAGCAAAAGGTGTTGATTTTTTACCACAGGAAGAATTTTAGCTGCCAAAAGAAATCTGCTTGAGTTGTTGACATTAATGACATATATTCATTCACACGTTTTACTTTCTAATTAGTTTTCAGCTTAACTTGATTCACGGAGTGGCCATAATCAAACTAAAGGGATGCGGAAAATACAATCAGCCCTCCACCAAGCCCACCCCAGAAACCAAAAAGGCACAAACTTTTGAAAATGTCACAAGTACATGCTTCCATATTTGATTCGAGATTTGCACTCCAATGAAAGGGAATATAAACTAAAAAAGAAATTTACATATATAGCGAAAGAGATACTCAAATAATTCCCTGCAAACACAAGTCCAATATCTTTAAACAAATTTTTGTGGTATTGGGTTGTTTCAGAAATGTATCTTCAAATCCCAATAGTCCAGAATTTCAGATGGGGCAATTAAAAATTTAAAACCCCTTAAATTTATGATCTCTCAGCTGCAAAAGAGCAACAAAATGCAGAAATAGTACCTAAGCAATGAACTCGAACAAACATGGACAAGCTATAAACTTGCAAACAAAATTAAGGCCAGGAATTCCAAGCTAATACAACGGAGAACTATATAAACCCCAAAAACCCCATCAAATATCAGACATCCAAGACAAGTACCATGTAAAAAACTAGATAAAAAGAAAAAAAGAAAAAGAAAAAAAAGAGATAATACGTACAGGCATGGATACGATCTTGGGTTCTTCCAGATTTGCTAAGAACTTCAAGATCGACAAGTCCCAGAGACATTAGCCCAAGGGTAAGACCAGCCATAAGCCCAGCAAACACTACCAATCCAACAATTGCAACTAAAAACAAGAAGAACGTCGAACTACAGCACTTCAAATCTTCGTGACCCATCGCCGGATTTTCTTTCTAACGCTTTTGCTCTTTCCCTTTATATTATTGTATTTATTATATAATCTCCGTATCCGTCCAGAATTCCCCACTTCCTTCAATACCCGAAGCAGCAGCAGCACAATATTAATATTCTTTAATCTTTATTTTTCTGCTGGGGAAGCTGAAGCTGTATACAAGTTGCCATCCCACCTCGATTTGATCAAGAAACTTGGAGAGTTCAATGCAATAGGCAGATATCCTTAGTTAAAATGCTAGTAGAAATTTCCTAAAATGATTTGATTCTTGTTTGATTTAGTACTGACACATCCCCGGATGTCTGTCTGTCTTCCTGATTTTTTTTTTTTAAATTAATAATTTTAAAAATGCCGTCTATAAGTAGAATAAGGATTTACAATATTTATCCACGTGGGAAACACAGTTTTTAACTGCGCTTATTTCATATATATATATATATATATATATATATACACATACATATTAATCAAAATTCAACAATAATTTTCTTTAAAAAAAATTACTATGATTTATATGAGTATCAAAGTATTGAAATACGTCCGGAATCTTTGTTTCATTTTTTTTTTAAGTTAAGGTTACGAGGTATGTTAGATAAGTCTCAAACTATGAGAGACATCTTTAAGTTAATCCACATCCATACTAATTTTATTCGAGTCGGGTTGGTCTTTTACGTTAGGAAGCTCCGACTCCAAATTTTAAATAGTTACATATATGAGTCAAAGTTTAAACTCTCAATCTCGAGAATTCGTTCAAAATTTTAAAAAGTTACACCACAATTTCACTTAAAGGAAATATTTTTTATCAACTCATTTGCGTCTTTGATCGACTCGAATAACTTTTGTAGACATATGTATTACTCCCTCAATCGTTTTGTTATTAGAAATATGTGTATATATATATATATATATATATATATATATATATATATATATAAAATTTTATAATAAAGATAATGGGAGCATATTTTAGAATTTACATTTGTTTATGTTGTTTTAAGAAAGATAGAAAGAAAATACAATGAGAAACTTTTGTAAAGAACCTTTTAAGGGGAAAAATGAATAAAAAAAGCATCTTTTGATATTCCACCTAATATCATCATCTATGGCGCCTTTGTCCACTAACAATTGTACTCAGTGAATTGTCGGTTTTGAAGAAGACGGCATCTGTGAATTTCCTGAAATAATAATGAGATCCAAACATTTCCTTCCCTTTTTTTTTTTTAAAAAAAAAATGTATTTGGATTATATATATTTAAGTAATTTTTCATTTAAATTTCTTTTTGCATTGTTTAAACAATTTTTTGATATGATTATAATGTTTTTTAAAAAAAAAAAAAATTTAACTTCTATCATTTCTCGAACTCTACTAACGAGCTACATCTTGACAAATATTCAAGAATATTATAAATATTACATAAAATTATAAATTTAATACGAAATATTTTATCTTATTAAATTTATAATTTTGTGTAATATTCATAATATTTAGAAAATAAATATACGAAGTCCGTAAGAGCCAGCCCAAGAATATTACAGGGCTGCGGCCTACTTCAAAATATTGTATTTATGGATAAGGTTTTGCACATAGTGGCCCATTAAAAAATAGTCCAATTTGATCTTGTAATTGTGGCCCACCCATTGCTTCTCTAGCTATTGTGGCATTTTTTTTCCATAGATATATAGAGTGTCTTATATGAATCTCAAAGTATGAGAGGGTACATTTAAGTTAAATTTACATCTAGATTAATTCTCTTTCGAGCGTGGTTGGTCCCTTACGAAAAGAAGCTCCGATACATAAGTAAAGACTCCTTACCAGCTCCCTTACTCCTTGGATTCATTGTAGCATTAAAAAGTCTTTATTTTTTAGCTAATATCTCTAATTAATTTAAATTTGGTTTTTATAAGAATCAAATTAAAAATCTCACCAAAAACAGAGCAAAAACAGAGGAGACATTTTTTTTTTAGTCTAATTAAGAATATGTCTTCGACAACGCTGTAACTAATCCATTTTACTGCATAATTCTTACATTGAAAGTAAACAATTGGTTATGTACTTTATTCGAACTTCTAATATCATAATTATAATTAAGATATAAAATATACTTAGAATTCAAACTCACAATATCATAATTAATAATGTGGTTAGATGAGAAAGCTTTGGGGAGCACAACGGCCACAACTCCGAAGGCAAGAGGATAAAATGGCGTAGGAATTGTCACACACATGTTTCTTGTAAGTGGGCCAATAGAAAACAACAAAATTGGGTATCATGCTCTCCTACTATTAATTCCCATATTATCTTCAGTATCCAACCCTGAAAATGAGTGACTCTCATTCTCTAAAAAACAATAAATACATGGAGATAAATGATCCATTTCAACACATTTTTTTCCTCAAATGAGAATTTGTGTTTTTTTTATGATCAATTTTGTAATTTCATATAAAAAAGAAGTAAGGGTACTTTTTGTTAAAAGGAGAAAGAATTGGCCAACCAAAAGAATCCTATCATACCAGCATAGTACGAAAGATTCAATGAAATCATCAGCAAAGGTTGCAAAGTGCAACCCTTCTAGCCTTTGAAAACAAAATAGTACTTGCAAACTAGCATTGTGTGGAAAGGCCCTTTCTTACACAAAGGAAATGTGGGAACCACTCATATGTGTTAAGGAGTCATATATATGGTGGGGAACCATCTCCTACCTTTTTGCAAATTGATGAAGAAAGATATTTTAGAGAGTGAAAAGGTTCTATCTAAAACTAAAAGGAAAAAGGCATATATAGTTGGGAATTGTGGTGGTAGTCGTGGACTCTTTCATTACCTTCATTTTCTTCTAGGCAAAGAAGCTGGATACGATTCTGCTGTTTTCTCAAACGTTGGTTGTGTGTGTGGCTCTCTTATCTTATCTCCATCACTCAAGTTTTTTCCCCATTCCTTTTCCTAGATCTATAAAGTACATGGCTTATCTCAACATTTATCCCCTTCTATTAGCCACTAAAAGGATTTTTCATTATCAGAAATGAGTATGTCCAACCTAGAGAATGGCCTATCCAATATGCTACATTCATGGCCAGAACAAGAACTACCTGACTTGTTATTTACTGAAAACATTAGACAACTCCATACCTCAATAGAAAATGATTGGGATTCCATCCGCCGTTCTGCATGTCAGACAGCAGCTGGAAGAGCATTGTGGAAGCATGTGGTCCATGATCCGGTAGCAGCTTTGCTGGCAGGAGAGACATCCCTGAGAAGCCTACATGAGAAGATCAAGAAAGACAGAATCAGCAATGCCAAAGAAATTTCTGGAGTCATTCTAGCTGTTCGAACTCTCTGGTTTGATTCTAAAATTGAAGCAGCTCTCAATTCCTTCAGTAGTGGAGCAGCACAAGTTGTTCTTCTTGGTGCAGGTGATTCTATGACAAATGTTCCTTACTGCACTTTGCTATTATTTTAATGCAGAGAAAGTATTATCTTCTGCTGCCTTAAGCCCTTTGCTATTATTTTCAAAGTTTAAAGGCTTCATTCAAATTTTAAGCACTTCAGTTCAAATTATACATCCAGACTCTGGACAAACTTGGTGAATTTTATCTTCTTACCTGTAGGAATGGATGCAAGAGCATATCGCCTGAGTTGCTTGAAAGGCAGCAATGTTTTTGAGGTTGATTTTCCAGAGGTTCTGCAAACAAAAGCCACACTTCTGCAAGCAGCAAGCTCAGCACCAGAATATCAGCATCCAGCGCTAACAGCAAAATCACTAAGCAGAGTAGCAGCTGATATAAGAGAAAATGACTGGCTAGAAAAGCTTCAAACATCAGGATTTGAACCAAAGATAAATACTGTGTGGGTTTTAGAGGGCATTATCTATTATCTTCCACACTCTCAAGCTATGGAAGTCCTGAAAATCATTGCAGATAATTGCAATGCAGCACAAACTGTTCTCCTAGCTGATTTCATGAACAAGCAATCAACCACATTGTGCAGCTCCCTTTTCCATTTTTACAGTGACTGGCCTGAGCAGTTACTTTCGTCTATTGGTTTCTCTGATGTGAAGCTGTCTCAAATTGGTGATCCAGATGCACACTTTGGCCTTTTGCATGATCCACTAAACCTGTTCAACAAGTTGCGCAACTTGCCCAGAACTGTTCAAACTCATCCAGATGATGGAACACCATGCTGCCGCTTATACTTGCTAGAAGCTTCTGGTTCACCCAATCAAACTATTAATTGACATCAGATCACAGTAAGTTAAGAAAGCATAAAGGCCTAACTTCAGGTTATATCACTGAACTTTGCCAATGTTACTATTTTTGGGATTTAGCAATACAGATTCCCGTCTAGCAATAAAGTAATAGCATAGGAGTTTATCCTTCAATCCTATTGGAAATTATAGCCATACCTCTGATCAGTTTCACTTCATCTAACAATAGATACAATCTAACCTCACAACTGCTTATATAATGTGCTTGATTAAATTCTATAAAACCAGCCTTTTTGCATAAAATGGTTGCTGGGCTCCCTTTTTAAGCTAGAGAATTCTGTGGGGATTCATCAAATTAGGCAAATTCCTGGCAAAACAACAATGATTTCGTGGAAAACATGAGAAAACCCAAAACCAATGTGTTAACCACCAATAACAGGAACAGTTCAATTTAGTGCACCTCAATGGCAGTCATGCAATCATACTTCATCCTAAAGTTAAAAAGAAAAGGGAGGAAGGGGACAATGAAAAGTAGTAACCCTGTCCTAATTTGTTCAAAAGTAATGGAATACTTAATTAATACCACACTGAAACAGTTTTACAAAGCAACTGGATCAAAATACTGAAAACTAGTATGTACATTTTTCACAATTTAGCACACTGAGAATCTTGCATATAGGACTTCCACCAAGTCTTTTCAGATCAGTGGTATAGTAGCCAAATGGTATTTACAAATCATCAGCACAAAACCAAAATGTTCATTGATATTCTCATTCAACTTGAATAATTGTTGAGAACAATTACATGATACTCAAGTAATATCAGTCTAGAATTTAATAGGATACCCCAAAAATAAGAAGAAAAAAAAAAAAGAAAAAAAGGAAAGGTGGAATACAATGACATGACAACTAACTAATGAAATTTCATTAAGGATCAATGGAGGCTTCCTCACAAATTTCTTTTAGCTGTGAAACCTAGAAATCAAACTTCAAGGCAATCCTTGATCCCCTTCTCAAAGATGTTAAGAGAAAATATTGTGTCCATAAGAGCACTTGCAACTCTTTGTCTGCAGAACAGGGAATCAAACCATGAATCAAGATTGAAGAGAGAATTCAGCATTTCACATGTGATAAGCTTTCAACTAAAGAAAACTCCTTAGAATACCTGCTAGAAGCAACCTGAATATTAACTTCACTCGCCAAGTCACTTAGAGAAGCAAAAGATCTGCAATTAGTAAGAAAGAAAAGCATTATTCAGTAGAGTATTTGGAGGGAACCCAATCCACATTTTGATTGGTTCTGTCTTCATTACAAATACTGGAACAGACTCATATCTCTATGTGTATATAATATATACACACAAATTCAATATCCATATTCCCCGACTAAAAAATAAAACCAAATTATCCACTATGAAAAACAGGAGATATGTGTAACTAGTCAAATGCCAAATGCCAAATGCCAATGCTGCCAATATAGAAAGAATTACCTTATGAGATCAGTGAGCTTGGCTTCAGCTTCTAACTTAACAGGATCTCTATTATCAAGCAAGGAAGCAGCATTTTTCACTATCAACCGGAAGGTGCAGACCTGAAAGTTGCATAGTTTTAGTTTTGTCATTGATAATACAAAGTTATGCCATCTATTTTCATTTTCATTTGACTTCTTTACAGAGATGGAAATTGACTATCTACTCAATAGTTTTAACTAGAAACTGTACAGGATCTGCATCTTTCTTTCCATAATGTCTCACATTTCATTATAAAATCCCAATTCATTAGTCATGGTAAAAACCACTAAAGAAATTTTAAAACAAAGAAAGAAAATGGCACTTGAGTTTGTAAAAAGATAAAAACAAAGAGTAACCTCTACTCCTGTCTTAGCTTGAAATGCCACAAAAGAGTTCCTCTCTTCAGCCACACAATCTCTGATCGCAGAATTCACCAAGTTCTTAACAGTTTCCGTATCCCTTTCTTCATGCTCTGGCTCATCTTTTGCTACCACAAGGAAAAAACACAAAAAATGAAGATCCCAACACATCACAGAAAAAAATAGGAAAAGGAAAAAAGAGAATAATCCCATCACCCTGAATTGAAACTGAAAAAAAAAAAGGGTACTTTCTCAGCCCCATTTCATTTGCTGCTCCTCTTCTAACAAAACTTTACCTATTATGGTAAATTAATTTTGCTAGTTTTCTTAATGTACACCTACATAAATAAGCTAAATGTAACCTATTTAAATAAATATATAAGAAATAAAGAGTTACTGAGGACAAGATAAGCAGCATTGAGACTGTTCCTGGAAGCGTCAATTGGAGCTAAGAGGTACTTGGAGGACTTCTTCTTTTGCTCTTTGAGCCACTCCTTTGGTCCTGCTGAGTTGATCAAAGCACAAAATTACCTAACAGAACACGAAAATAAAATTTTCCAACTAATGCCATAGAAAGAATAACTGGAGAAGAGATTTAGAGTACAAATGCCGAAAGAGAGCGCGGTGGACGGAGGTGGTAACCGGAGTAAAGGAGCGATGAGAAGCGAGATCAAGACACCGGCACTCCGACGAGATATTGAGCTGATGTTATCCGGGGAGGCGCGGCGGTGTAATGATGGTGGTGACTTATAAGGTTTTGGCGGGAACGGGGCCGCCGTCGCGGCGGAGACGGTTTTGGAGATAACTGCTGATTGTGGGAATGACATTTCGAAGGTGCATTATCCGGTTATTTTTCAAGGGATATGAAAGGAAGTTAAAGGAAAAATATAAACGCATTTTGGAGATGCGGGGGATCGAACCCCGTGCCTCTCGCATGCAAAGCGAGCGCTCTACCATTTGAGCTACATCCCCAATATGAAATCAATTCAACAATAGTTTAATAATAAATAAAATTTTAAAACAATAAATAAAAAAGAAAGAAAAAAGTGACTTAGAAGCATTCTTATATCAAAGCCAGGTTTCGATCCTGGGACCTGTGGGTTATGGGCCCACCACGCTTCCGCTGCGCCACTTTGATTTATTATGATATTGTTCTACACATAAAATACTAGTCCATAAAATTATTCTATTATTTCAATATTTATTTCTTAAAAATTAAATTTATGACAATTAAAGTGCAAATTCTATCCCAAATATGTAGGATGATATTTCTTTTAATCTCCACCATCCATATTAACTAATGAGCATATTCCAAATATTGGATATGACAGATACCATTATATATATATATATATATATAATTTTTTTTACCAGTAAATTAAGGTATAAATATTCGAACTTTATTTTATTATTTTTAGATTATTCTTCAGTGTGGCAACGTGGTAATATATTAATTAAAAAGAATCAACTTTTTCGAGAGAAAATTTTTTTATCCATTCAATTTTATATATCCCAAGTCTATGTTAATTGAGTTTTTGTTTTTTTTTTTTTTTTTTTTTTAAGTGTATTTTATTTTGGGAACAAATATTCAATTATTTGCAGTTGATGGATAAAAGAATACCGTGCATAGTTTTTGCAAGAATCCAACAGGGTATCTGATGCCAGAACTTATACTGTATGAATATATATATATATATATAAATTGGTCAAATTCGTCCCTTAATTTATAATTTTTTTTGCGATTCAAATTTTTTTGAAACTTTCATTCATTATCTTTATAATTTTGGCAAATTTCACCATTCTGTTAATTTTTTCCGCTAGTCAACGTTATTTTTTAATAAAAATAATTTTTTCAAAGGGTAAAAATGTCAATTCACTTTAAAAAAAACTAAAAATTGAAAAATTACAAGTGAAGAGACGAATTTGACCAATTTACCTTTTAAAAAATTATATTTTTACGAGTAAAAATTTATTTGGTGACAAATAAAATATAATAATGGCACAACTAACATGCCTCAAAAAGTATAGGCCTCAAAAATTGGTGCAATATTTATTTTTTAGTTAATTTCTTTTGTTGAAATACAATATCCACAAACATTGGAAGGAGTAGACCAAAAAGAAAAAAAAAAGAGAAAATAATTTGAATTGAAAGCCCCTGTTTCATATATTTCCACACTCATCACTCCCGCTAAAATTATACTTCCATGGTGATTGCCATGGCTGTCCCGCCATTAAAATCTATCCAGCTTTAGCACCGCCATTTCTATTCTCTTTGATAGTAGATTATTACGAGCCGCTAGATAATTTCTCAATTCTTATTAAAAAATTCAATTCAATTCAATTCCGTCTTCGTTTTTTTTTTTCTCCAAAATTAGATTGTAATGCACACTGTAGGGAGACAATTTTCGGATTAGGAAAGCATTCATTGATGTTGATATCTTCTTCAGCCGTTAATTCAGCCAGTGTAAGAACAAGGATTGGGAAAGGAGGAGATATTTATATCTGGGTATCAAAGGGAAGGAGAGATATTAATGGAATTGGTGCCAGTGCAGTTAGTAGTTTAATTGCGGAATCAGATCCCATCTGTCAATCGCTTCGTATTCCATTTCAAGAATCATCAAAATGCCTATATATTGAGTCCAAGATGCGAATACCTAAGCGTCCCGTTTCTGTATCTCTTTGTCTATCTCTTTTCTCTTCATCGCCTCCTCCTGAGTTTCTTCTGTTCTCGTCTCCTGGTTATAGAATTCTCCATTTTCATTCGGTGGTATTCGCTCCGAAATTCTCTGGTGATTCTTCAAACAGAAGAAGTTTTCTTCGGCCTAAAGGTTTGTGTCTTTTCGTTTTGCCTTTTTGTTCATTTTTTTATTTGGTAGCTGTTCAACTGTTCCCTTTAAAACGGGAACTCTTCTTCTTTGTTAAATTGAATTTTGGATTGGTAATCGATATAGGAACTGCTTGTCATCAAACAGGAAGTTTTGGCATTATTGGTATATGAAATTCTTTTCCCTTCTATTTGGTGCCTGTGCTGATCATTTTACTTCCTGTATACGGACATGGCCTTTTTACCAAAGAATCTTTCTATTTCCCGAAAAGTGAAAAGGAAAAAAAAAAAAATTCTATTTGTGAATTTTAAGGTCCTTTGATATTTTTAAGATATTCTTCAAGGATACCTGTTGTTCATGTGGATTAGATAACTGCAAATAAATACTCAAGTGGATTGATGTGTTTTTCCATGGACTGTTACCCTACTATTAGGGCCTAATTATCCCCGCTTCCCAGACATAATTATTTCCTGCAAATTGACTATGGAAAGAATTTTGACCTGCAAATTCTATAGAAATTAATTATTTACTGTTACAATGTTTTGTTTCTTGCGAGAGTTAGGCTTACTGGTGATGATGACTTTTCACTGTGAGAACGTACTCTTGCTTGCTATTATGGTTAATATTCAGTTAGGGGATTTTTTTGAGAGAGTAAGACATTGTTAATGTGGGGATTGATTGTTAAGATTGGGAATTTACGTTTGAGCACTTCATGAAATAGTTGTTGGGCATTAGGATTTTGATTTTTGGGTATGCCTGAACATTTGTCTGTTTTTTATTAGTAAAGATTTATTAATGTTGTTTGAAGTTATAGTAATTTTCAATTAAAGGAAGTTTTGTTTACAACTATTACGTTGATCATAAATTGTTGAATTCTATTATAGATCTTTTAGCTGTTATGAAGTAGGTGGTCATCAATATCTAGCCTAGTAATGATGGTGGTTACTGTTGTTTCTTTTTCTTTTTAAATTATCTTTCAGTTCATTTGAATTTATGAATATTAGTCAAGAAAGAATCATGTGTGCTTGCATTTTGCTGCAATGTGGGAAAAGACCATGTAGCATCATCATTTTGAATCTGTGGTTTCTTTTTGTTTCAAAACAGCGGGACATAGTCCAGTTCACTCTTTCAATACAATGGTTGGGGTTGGTGCGAATATAAAACCTTCACAATTTGAGGGAACTGATAGTGGACTTGGCGGTCAGAATCCCTCCATATGGTCATCTCGTGAAGGAGGCAGTGATATTGGGATAGGAAAAAAGATCTTCTGTAATAGATCTTTGAACATGAAAAATATTGTTGCTGTTGGCTTTGATATGGATTACACTCTAGCACAATACATGCCTGAGACATTTGAATCTCTTGCTTATGAAGGCACAGTCAGAAAGCTAGTCAATGATCTGGGTTACCCTCAAGAGGTTCATTTTTGAGTTTGCTCTTTACTTAAGTGAAAAGTTTTGTCTATGTACTTATTTCAAACTTCATTTACAAAAAAATGCTCTTCATAAATATAGAATTCAGTTGAGTATATTGTGAGGGACTGATAGACACACGTGTTTTTAAGCCAACAGTTTATGTTTTCAAAATCAGTAGATGAACTCCTGTATCCTTGGGGAATCTGTATAGAAGAAACTTAACTCGTTTGTTTTTCTTTTAGCTGTTGAAATGGACATTTGACTGGAAATACATGGTCAGAGGATTGGTTATAGATAAAAAAAGAGGCAACATACTGAAGGTTCGTATTGATTAATCATTCAAAGAAGAGGCAGCATAATTCTATCCTCCTGCTCTATTGAGAATCTGTTTCTTTGAAATGAATCATTTAAGTTTTGTTGTCTTTATTCATATTTCAGATGGACCGGCACAAATATGTTAAAGTAGCCTATCATGGATTTAGAGAAATGTTAAAAGAAGACAAAGTTGCTACTTATGGGAACAATTTATTACGCGATTCATTTGATGAACCGGACTATGCTCTGATTGATACCCTTTTCTCACTAGCTGCAGCCTACCTATTTGCTCAACTTGTAGACTTCAAGGATAAAAATCCTGGAAAAATTCCTGAAGGAACAGAGTAAGGGAGTTTCTATGCTTGCTGTCACTTTGTCCTTGTTGGCATACCTTAGGTTGTTTCACTGTTAACATGACAAAGTATGCGTATGCATACAGTAAATGCAAATAAGTGTGGTAATTTATGGGGAGTTGAAATTATTTTGAAGTCTTTTGGTCAATTAACTTCTCTTTGATTTTCTGTCAAATAAGTCCTTAATCAGTAGTTAAAATTTGTGAAGTTTATTCAAACTCAGGAGGGGAAGTCTGCAGTAGGATTAACAATGTCTTACCTGTGTAATAATTAGCTGATTCATATGGATCATGTGCAGTGTAGTGTTTTCTTTTTGGTTATGACCTTGAAACAGGATAGGGTTGACAAATTTAAGCTGTTAGCCTTTATTTATGTTTGGAGATTGTTGAATCACTTCTGGGCATTAACACCTGCGCCTGTTGAAGTAAGGTTTTCTGACTTGCGTTGCCAAAACCTTTCCTGAAACTGTTTCCTTCACAAAGAAACTACAGATATGTTTGAGAGTGGAAGTGTAAAGCAAAAGAAAAAGTTAGATCAATTGGGAAGTGGGAGAAAGTTCTTGCATTTAAGAAAGTTATAAACCAAGATGAATGCCATCTAAGGGCTGTCCTAGTCTGTGGTTTCACTTCATCCATTTTTAATTCTGAAGTGTGATGGAACTTGAATAGTTTTTTCAATTTAAACAGAGAAGAGTAGTAGTTAGACTAGATATTATAGGATTATTTATTTTCTTTGCATGCAATCTACAAATTCTTATCCTAAATCGTTTTAACTTTTGTTTTATGTTCCCATATGGCAGCTATTCTTATTTATTCAAGGATGTCGCATCTGCTGTGGACTTATGCCATCGTGATGGAACCCTGAAGCAAATGGTTGCCAAAGATCCTAAAAGGTACTCGGAAGAATTTTTCCTTTAAAATCTCAAAAGTTAAGAATATATGCCAAGCTTAAGGATGCATAAATTTTGCTGTCCTGTATAGGTAATTTATAGAAAGTTCCTTTTGGAGTGCCATCAGTGAGCATTCTGTTAAGACAATTTTAATATGGTCTCCAACTATTTATTGTGGTGCACCTGACACCACTCTGATATATCTACTGCGAGATGTAAAGTTATTTCAATTTTATTTTTGAATCTGTTCGAAAATGTACTGATACTTGTAATTTTCTATCTTCACCTTCTGCACGAATGTGTTGCCTTGTTTCTTGGAGGTCTAGCACCCTTGTAAAGGCTCTATCACTTTTTCTCTTTCTTTTCGGAATGCTGGTTTTATGCAACATCAATGGATTTGATCCCTCAAATGTTTGATCATTGTGCTATTTCATGACCAGATATATCAATGAGGACTCTGCAATTGTTCCCATGCTCAAAATGCTTCGAGAGAGTGGTCGTAAAACATTTTTAGTGACAAACAGGTAACTATATTTGTTTTTCTATTGTTTGATTTTTAATGGTTGTTTTCTTATTCTAAATGGTTAATTGTGGCCCTCTATATTGTTTGTGGTGTTTTACTATATTGAGCATTAATTAACTAATTCTTTAACTGCTGAATTTTTGTTGTATTTGATGGGTTTATACATGGTTCACTTTGGAAATATAACGAGTTTTATTTGGTGCAGCCTTTGGGATTACACAAATGTCGTCATGAACTTCCTTTGTGGACCTAGGGCAGTTGATGGCTCTCGTGCATTAAATTTTGACTGGCTCCAGTACTTTGACTTGGTTATAACTGGGAGGTCTGGTTCTTTGCTTTAAATAGTTTAGTCTTATTTTGATGTTATTTACCCCTATTGAAGAATATTACTATACTGATAAAGAACAAAACTGTATGTGTGAATAGATTACTTCTGACCATGGGAAGTGCTCAAATTTATCTGAGAATACTCTTAAATAACATTTCTTCTATTTTCTTTTAATCTTTTATTTTGGACTTGTGAACTCTTAACTTTAATACTTGGTTATATTAGTGCCAAACCTGGTTTTTTCCATGATGAGAATCGGGCAAGCCTTTTTGAGGTGGATGCCAAGTCAGGAATGCTCCTTAATACCGACAATGGTACACCTATGGCTCAGGTAATGTGGATAAGATTACCAGGATCTTTCTACAATAGTCTTTTCTGTTCATATTATGACATATGGTTATAGCTATACTGGTAATTGACTTCTTCAACATTCTTAGCTATGTTTCTTCTTTCCTTATGTTTCTTATATCCAATATTGATTTATTTATTAGTTTCCTCACAATAGGTTGGAAGTACTACAATAAAATTGCCAGAAAAGAGCCTGAACAAGGATCGCAAAGTTTTTCAGGTTAATACAAAGCTGCATCTGTCACAATTTATACTGTTCAATAGTTTATATTATTTTCTTTTCTTGGATACATTTTTGCTTTTGAATGAAAGAAGTGTTCCTTCTTAATTTTCAACCTGTGTTCTGATGATTTTGTTTCTAAACCTTTTTCTCAGGGAGGAAATGTTGGTCATCTGCATAAATTACTTTCTATTGAGTCAAGCTCGCAGGTACATGATCAAATCTCTTCATTAGTGTAAAAGGATACATTTGGTCTAGAAATGCATTCTTGTAGACTAACTGCAGGAAACTGATTTAAGTGGACTAGAAATGCTTCTTATAGAGCCATTGCAGCCAACTGTATATGAGCTGTTTTTAAATGCTTTTGTTGTATTTTATTTGTTAATAGTTTTATATATGTTCCTTCCATAAGTGAATTACAGTTTAGTGTTAACTTCTTTATGTTTTAATGGATATGTTCAACTTTTCCTGAGTCTTATTTGAGAAATTTATTTGTATTGTGGTATATTTTAGGTGCTTTATGTGGGTGATCACATCTATGGAGACATCCTGCGCAGTAAAAAAGTTTTGGGTATACGTTCTACACTTCAACTGTCTTTATTTATTTCAAATTGCTTTATAGATGGGGATAAAAATTTTAACAGAAATAGAAATTCTACAAATTTTTCATCTCTGGCATTACAAAATCTGATATGAAGGGGATTTTAACCATCTTAATATGTTAGTGTGCACAGAACATGATGCAAATCATTCTTGTCCATGTTCCTTTTCTTTGAAGGAGGGCTGTTTACATTTTACTGCTGTTAGCAGTCAGTAGTTTCCCTTATCACTTTATTTTATCATCATTCTCTTTTGTTTTTCTCCCCAAAAATTGCCCAAAATTGTTTCAATTTGCCTGAGATGTACTTGTACCTATTTCTGAAATGTTGTAGTATTGAGTGGATCCACATGAAAAGGGGTTTGTAGATCTTGGGCATTTTAAGACACAATTGCAATTTCACTGCTGTGATCAACACCGATTGCCATTTCTCAAGTAATCTGTTTTACTTCTAGAACTGGATTGGAGTTCATAGTTTTTATTATTTCAACAGGTTGGAGGACAATGCTTGTGGTTCCTGAGCTTGAGAAAGAAGTTGAACTTCTGTGGAAAATAAAGGATAGGCGCAAGGTATATACACGATGAACTCTCTTTAAAAGTTAAATACGTTTTCTGTATGAGAATAGGTTTCCTATTTTATTCTTGGAAAGCCAGCACCAGTTTTCTGAAGTTAAAAGCCCTTAAATAAACCAAATCAATAATTTATTTGTGGTTTATTATCTGGTATAACTTTTTAGCCATCTTTTACATTGTAGTATTAGCCTTGAGAACTATGCAGAGTGTCACTTATCTTTTATGACCACTTCATCACTTTTTTTATACTTTGTTTTAATTTGTTCTAGTTTAATCGATCAATCATTTTATGCAGAATCTTCAATTATTGAGGAACAACCGTGACGAAATCGAAGATAAAATACATCATCTGAAGTGGTCACTTAAGTGAGTATATTCTCCTTTTTGTAAATTTGTCAGTGATCAGCCGTCAGGTTTATCATTTCCCTTTTACCTTCTTGTAATTGTCATCCATGTTCTTCTAAGGTACAATGAAACGAAAACTCTTAACACCATTTCCCTGCCTCTCAAACAAATAAGTTGGTAATGAGGGTCGAGATATGATTTTCTCTCTGAAGATCTTCTAAACCTTTTATATTTCTATTAAAAGTTTTCACTGAATCCTTGCTTGCTTCTGTCTTCTGTTCTAGGTTTGATCCAAATAATGTGAAGGAAAATATTGCCTCTGAGATTGAAACATTAGAGGTTTGTTTATTTTTCTTCAGCATGCTCAAAACATGCCTTTTTTTTTCTTCTTAAAATTTCTTTTATATATAGAAACTGTGTTCATTGCATTAAAATAAGGTTGACATTATATAACATTTTTGCCATTTTCCAGTAATGTTAACATTTAATTTAATCATTTACCAAAAAAAAAAAAAAACATTTAATTTAATGAATTCATTTCATAGGTGGAAAGGGACCAGGTAAGGCTAAGGCATCAACAGACTCTGCGAGAATGCCACCGAGAGGTAAGACATTTGCATAGGATATATTTGACTGTAGTTCCCTCTTTTGTTTATCAACTATTTACTGACAAAATGCAAATTTTGAAAAAAAACATTCAGTTCCATGAAGTATGGGGACAACTGATGAAAACTGGTTACCAGAATTCTCGCTTTGCCCATCAGGTTCAATCTTAATTTATAAATTTATTTATTTATTTATTTCTTTATTTGCAAGTGAATATTACAAAAAATACAATGTGTTTGATGATTTACAATAGGTGGAGAGATTTGCCTGCCTCTATTCTAGCCAAGTGACGAACTTAGGCTTGTATTCGCCAGACAAATACTACAGGCCGAGTGAAGACTTCATGCCTCATGATTTTGATATCTTTCCTTTGTGAAAAAAAAGGTCATCCCTTTTGAAGTTTAGAAGTGGCTTAGCTACAACTATTATGTGCTGGAATAACAGCTACATCTTTTTAGCTATATTTTGAATTCTTACTTACTTTGAGACAGTTGACTGCAAACTGTGCAGTGTTTGGAGCATATATATATTCTCATATGAATATTCAATATTTTCCTTTTCCTTTTCCTTTCTTTAAAGAAATAATAAAAGAAAAGGTATCAGACAATAATTGCTTATGGTCTTTGCTTGCATATGCATAACAAACAGTGTTCTTGGATTGATATTATTCAGAATTAATAGAAACAGGTATCAGCATAACACAACCTGAGTGCTGCTATTTACATTTTAACCTAATCAGGACAAATCTTGCTCTAAAATACAAACAAGCCCCCTAATCTGAAACAAGTTGTTCTCTTTTTAGGAACCTCGCAAAAAGGAAAAAAAAAACTTACATTCTCTCTAATTATCATCGTGTCCGAAGGTGTAGGCATAGATGTAGGCATCATGAGTGTCTGGTGGTTCAGGGAAGATCTCACTGGATGATCTTTTGTGTGAAGATGAATACTCAATTGCACCACTTCCATGAGATCCTCTAGCTGAGTATTTAAGACTGTTGTTGACAGTGAGACCATCTCTTGTTTGGCCAAACATATTATTGTTATTATAATTATTATTGCTTTCTGAGGAGCTGCTGAGACGCCAACTGCTGAACAGAGCAGCAGTCCAAGACCTTCTTGATGAAGTTGTTCTCAATCTTTCTGAGCTGAACTCATCCCTGACAACCTTAAAAGGGTTTTCTAGTGCAGTAAGTATGTGTCTCATCGATGGTCGCCTTGTAGGTTTTGGGTTCAAACACGACTTGGCCACAACAGCCACTGCCCACACCTCTTCTAGTAGATCTTCATCTACTAGAAGAGACTCATCAACGATCTTAGGAATCATTTCTTTCTCACGGATACTGATACAAGGCAGGTTTTTCTCCAGCCACTCATTAGTTGATGCCTCGTCTGAGTTGCTGCTGATGCCAAGTTTGCCAGTGACAAGTTCCAGTAACACCTTCCCAAAACAGTATACATCATATGCACAATTCACAGCTGAAGATCCTCCTGCCCCTGTCCATTAACAAGAATTTCATTTTGAATAAAAAGAATTTAAAAAAAAAGAAAGTAAAGTATTGTATTTCAACCACTGGAAAAGATTCATGTACCTGAAGATCCCTTTTCAGATGTCCTGCACATTATTAAAAAATTGGTTAGAATCAGCAAAGAAAGGAGGAACCATGATTAAATTGTTTGTCTAATGATGTTTAAAATGTTACTTACTGTATCCGTAGTAGCCTTTTTATGGAGCCCTGATGGTTATCTCCTCCCTGTGTACAAACCTCACTCAAACTTCCCAGCCGTACTTCATATTTATCATCCAGGAGAATGCTGCTAGCTTGAATATCTCTTTAAATACCAAAAAAAAAAAAAAAAAAAATTGGTTTTCAAACTATGAATCAGAGAAGCAGAATGATAGAATCTTTTGGATGGTCTAGAATCTAAAAGTAGTATTCTATTGAATCCGTGTCAATCGTCAATAGCACTAAATGAAGATGTTCTAGTAAATGAGGATTTCATCGATAATGGGAGATCAGAAACTGAAAAAAGCAACAGGCAATCCCTACTGAATGAAATAGACAGAAAAGATATACAAATAGAGCAGCAGCTATACGAGTAGTAGTACCTATGGACGAGGGGAGGATCACACTCGTGGTGCAAATAAGTTAAGCCCTCTGCAGCTCCA
This sequence comes from Cynanchum wilfordii, assembly GCA_025388415.1. Lineage (NCBI taxonomy): Eukaryota > Viridiplantae > Streptophyta > Magnoliopsida > Gentianales > Apocynaceae > Cynanchum > Cynanchum wilfordii. The sequence goes on from JAHSUH010001080.1 coordinate 994,567, forward strand.
ATAGCAATTTTTAATCTTGTAATCCAATCCAAAGATTGTAAACCATGACCTTCCAAATCGGAAGCATTGTACAAAGAATTCGATAAATCTCCATTTGACATATGTTTGTAAACCAAGATCAACTCATTTTCATGGTCTAAGCAATGGCCAAGTAAAGGTACCAACCTCGGGTGTGTTACCTTGCTGAAAAGATCTAATTCTAAGTTAGACATTTCTTTCTTAGCAAATTGCAAATTAACTCTCTTGATAACAACAAGCTTTCCATCCAACGTGCCATAGAAGAGATCTCCAGAGTGACCATGCTTGATGAGGTTTGATTCACTGAAATTACTGGTAGCACAGAGGATTTGGTCATATGAAAAGGTTTCTCCGAGGCCTGAGGATTTCGGAGAAGTTGAAGTGTTAGGTGTGTCATCTTCAAGAGAAACAGGCCTCACATCTATCACACCTCTCCTCTTTACACCATGTTTTGCACATAATCTTCTCATAAGCAGAATTCCTGACCCCAAAATCACAATTAAGCCAACACCACCAAAAGTTCCCACCATTATGTATGTAAACTTCCTTTTGTTTTTTGATGGTGCTGAAATTGGTGGCACAAGTGGGTCGGGGTCATCATTCCTGTTGTAAACAAGGCCTTGCTTGGCATAGAAAGTTCGACAGTCTTCAAATACCCTTTGATCCGGTATACTCAGAAAGCAATTATTTGTAAATGCTGAGCTGTTCTTGTCTCTAATTGGAGCCAATCCTCCAAAGTAGTTACTGGATAGATCAATCACATCAATATTCTTAACTCCAGAGCTCAAATTTCCATAGAACAAATTGTTCGAGAAGTTGAACAACACATTAGCATCTTTGGAGAAAACAGTAATGTTTGGCAAAGCCCCTGTAAATTTATTCCCCGAGGCATCAAGAAACCGCAGTTTAGGCATTGCCATTAAAGCATCAGGGAACTGTCCATCAAAATGATTCTTGCTAAGCACCATATACCTCACTTGATTGAGATTAAGGAATAACTTAGCAGGTAATGCACCCTGTAGTTCATTACTTGTGACCAAAAATTTGTGCAAACTCTTCAACTCACCTAAGTTCTCTGGCAATGACCCTGACAAGTAATTGTATCCAATATCAAGCTCAACCAATTGAGAAAGATTAGCCAAATGGGGAGGAATAGAATTACTAAGACTGTTTTTCTGCAACCTCAAGAATCTGAGCTTAGAAAGTGAACCCAACTCAGAAGGAATGGCTCCTTCAAGTGAATTTGAAGACAAATCAAGACTGGTCAGATTACCAAGAGCTGAAATAGCATCTGGAATCGACCCTGTTATTAAATTTCGAGAAAGATCAAGAATGGACAAGGAATATAAATTCCCCAATGCAGATGAAATCACTCCAGTGATCGAATTGCCAGATAAATTTAGTGACTTTAACTCACTCAATGATCCAAGTGACACAGGAATAGAACCAAAAATTGAACAAGAACTAAGATCAAGAACTTGCAATGTAGCTAATCTTAGGCCAAACCATTCTGGGATTCGCCCGGGAAGTGAAAACCCCGAAGAGTTAAAGGAAGATAACAAAGTAAAATTGCTTAAAGAATCAACAGCAAACCGTGGATTAAGCTGTCCCCTGTAGGTTCTCCTTAACCCGGATAAGTTTATCCCTGTAACTCTGCCATCTTGACATTGAATCCCAGTCCAGTTGAAGCAAGGTTCAGCCTTTTTAGGCCAATCTCGTGCTGTGATGCCCAGAGATGCCCGGAGGTTCAGAAGGGCGAACCTTTCCGAGTTGGAACTCAGTTGAGATAGCACAGAACCAAAGAACAAGTATAAAAGTACAATCTTGAGCTTAAACACCATGACTCCCCTTCAATGGAAACTGCAGTGGAAGTGATCCAAATGCAAACTGGCAGTAGAGTTCAGAGTTCAGAGTTCAGTATTTTTAGCCCTACCCATCTTTTCTGAACTTGATAGCTACCTCTCCTCCTCCGCCCAGCTGTTTAACGCAAGAACATTAGTACTATAAACCATCAACAGTAAAAAAAATCCTAAAGAAAAACAAAATAGAGAATTTATAGAGCAGGACAACTCAATGGTGGTGTTTTATGAATAAAACTACCTGTCGCTAAAAAACTTAATGGAGTTGGATATCACTTTAGTTGATGAAAGATTCACGAGCTCTGATTATTACATTAAATGCAATTCAAGAAAAGGAATGGGATTTGGGGAGACAGAGAGAAGTAATAAAGGCAAGTAAGAAATTAATTGAAAAAGAAGGTGATTTCTCAACGGCCACAACCGTTCATCTTAAACACACGTCTCTTTCTTCATTGTGAAGTAGTAACGCCATTAATGAGGCTTTCTAGCGGTTGTATTGTATAGGAAGAGAGTTCAGGTACAGAAATGGAGGTTTTTTTTTTTTGCTTTTGTCAAGAAAGAAGAAAGAAAGCTTGAAACTTTGAAGTAAGTAGTAGCAGAAAAGTTCCGGGGAGTATTAGTACCTTGAGCAATTGTTGTTGTAGTCGACCTCGTCCATGGGTTTCCATTGATTTTTCTTGGTTTTTCATGGGGAAAGTTTACTGGGACGGACATAGATGAGTCAACTCGTCAACTCCCCCATGGGTTATTTCTTGAAAAGTAATACAACTTTTCAAATTTGTCACCCGTATCTATTTGTTCTTTTCTTTATCACACTAATTTAAGCCTTTGGTATTTGTGAATTTTCTCTTAATTTTTTTTTTTTAATTGATAATATGTATCTAACTATATTTATATATATATTTTTATAAATTATTTAATTTCTAGAGTTATTACAATTTTGATTAATTTAAATTTAGTTTCAAGCTACACTTATAAAATCCAACTCACTCTCTTATATAACGCTCATCGTAAATGTGTTCAACTCGTATAACTTCATAATACGATTATGTCAAGTCAAGAACTTTCGTTTTTATATATTACATATACGCATTCACTTATGAGAAAGAGTTTATATTTTAAATATTATATATATATACTATCTATCCTCCATCAAAAGTTAGGTTCTTTTTTATATAATAAACACAATATCAAGTAATTAATCATAATTATTATCAAACTTATGATCACAATACGAGCTCATGAGTCGTGATTATATATATATATATATATATATATAATTTTCTAATAATATATATTATTTATATTCCATCTTCTTGGCCTCCTTTGTCGTAATGGAATGATGGAAAATTGAGTTGCTTTCTTGTCCTAAAAATATAAAAAGTATTTATTTTCTTCACACTAATTTCTTTTATTTAAAAGTGAAGAAAAAAAAAATCAATAAATAGTTTGGTGACACGTAGGAGAGAGAAGAAAGGGATGATAATCCATGCAAAAAAAAAACAAATTCCATAAGGGTGACAATTGGCTATAACTATAAGCTGACTGGGTCTTCTCTGAATCATCCTTTTCAAATTATTGTTAAGTTTATATATAATTGAGATGAGAATTTGTTATCAGAAAAAATTTTTTTTTTTTTTTTTTTTTTTGGCTTTTTCAGACATAGCTTTTCTATTTGACTGAGAGAAAAGAATCAGAACCAAACAATGTTGTCTATTCTTGATAGCTATTTCTTTCTAATTTGATTGAATTTTCCATCTCCACTTTCTACTCAACACTTACATAAATTGATTAAATGTGATTTTATAGGTGGCTCTAGCTCATTTGGATATGTAATATTTATAAATTTTTTATACGAACTTTAATGTGCATGTGAATTGGTAAAAAATTCTCATGATTTAAGTTAAGTTGGTGGTTCGAACACCAACTCATGTATGCAATTATTTAAAATTTGATGTCGGAATTTCCTGTTATAAGAAATCAACCCAACTTGAACCAGAATTATTTTGAATATGAGTTTGACTTAAAGATGTTCTCCCATACTTTTGGAAAGGGCTTGAGTTTGTTTCCACTATCTTTCAAAATTGTGGAAAAATCCCATTTTCAGCAAAAAAAAAAAACACCAAAATTGTGGAAAAATCAATTCCAAGTAAAAGAATCCAAGAAAAAACTTGTAAGGACACTACTATTCCACAAAATATCTCATTTTTCATCTTTCACTTTGGAATTGGGCTGATCCTGTCTTGGGTCTTGGTCCGGGCCTAGATCCCAACTATCGGCGTGGGACACCTAAACAAATAAATAGGGACCCGAACTATTTTTCATTAAGTGGGCCAATATTGCCCTAAGTTGAGCCCGATTCTCAAAGCCTTGTTTACAGTTGTAAGTTGCACACAATGAGAGTTCGATATTTATTGTGAAAAATATATATATATATATATAAAATTCAGGGTGAAGCCTTTTCCTGCCTAAGAGTTAAATTCTGCGAACGCAACTCAAAATAAATTTGGATTAGTCGAAATCATGATGGTTTAAAAAACCAAATGGTTTAACCCAAAAAAATATGATGGCCCAGAGCCCTTAGACTTGGCATAAGCATCATGAATTTTATTTTGGGATAATTAAATCGAGAAAAATACTAGAGAATCCACACATCGGGAATTATAACTATTATGAATTATAAGTATCAAAAACACCTATTTTAATTATATATATTCGAATCTCAAGGATGAAGCTAATTAATATACCAAAAATAATACTATTAATCTCCAATAATGAGGAACATAATTATTATTGGAAATTTAATGATATTGATAGTGAAATCATTTGTCCACTCAAGATTTTGTTTGTTTTAACATCGTTTCTTGAATTTGTTAATGATTTGCTTTTATTTCTTTGAAATTTATGTTTGGTTTTTTTTGGTTATTGTCCGAAAAAGGGAAAAATTACCATATGATTTGTTAGGAGGTTTGTTGTGTATAGAGAAAACCTTATTCATTAAACATAAGCGACTATGATTAATGGCCAAATTTACAAATTTTAGATTGAAAGATTGAATCTTGATTGCAATTTTGTGTTATGAATATGATTGGACTCTATATATATATATATACATGTATATATACACAACAATGATATACATACATTAAGTCTAATCTATCTTATGAAGCTTGATATTTTCTTCTTACCTTACAAATTGAATAATCTTACTTATAATAAGAGGTTATGAACTCGAATTATAATGTCGGGATAAGATATGTGATAGGTGAAATCAAGATTCTCCATGGAAATGGAGATTCAGAATAATGTAAACACAGAGAGAATTTAAAAAGTCTTGATTCAAGTGGGGTGGATGGCATGCATTTCGGTCGTAGTAGATGTAAACAGGTCTTTATTTTTATCCCCAAATTGATTGAGAATGACTTCTTTTCAGGCAGGCATACATGGAAATAAAGATAGAAAGATAGATACAGGAATCTATCTCTATATTTTCTTACCCTTGTAGTAGTAGTTGTAGTAGTACTGAATCTTCTTCCTCCTCCAGGACTTTCTTGCCCAATCATTCTTTCATTATTTTTCTTTGGTCCCTTCTCCAAAAATTCTGAGTCTATCCTGAAATGATGATAATGCATCATGAAATCTTATGTTCATTCCAGCCAGCCTGAAAAAAAAAAAAAAAAAAATGCTGCACTTTTTTAATCTTGATCATGACGACTTTCACTTGTACATTTTCAATCTTGTTCTAGAAAATTGTAGGAGATTATGGAGATTTGTGATATGCTTGAAACTGGGATCTGCTGATTTTCTTATCCTGCTTAATCACTCAAGATGTATTGGAGATTCTCTCCATGGATGAGGACCATGGAGAACGATGATAGAAACCGATCAACTTGTGGAAAGGGAATGAAGGACCATATATATACATAAGAAAAAAAAAAGATCATGAAATTGAAATAAGAGGCATCTGCTAAAAAAGACTTCTTTCTTTTTGCTGGAAAATTAGTGAAGTTTATGATAAGGAATCAAATAACTTGGGATGGTTTTTTCTATTTGTCATTTCCTCCCCAAACAAGACAAATAAGTTGAAAAAGTCAAGAATTCTTTTTCAGTGGAAGCCATGGATATTAGTCAGAGAAGAATCTGTTGGAATTGAAGGCCCCCAAAAAAAAAAAAAAACCCAACTTGCATTCAGGCCAGGGAAACAGAAAAATGGCCATAAAGAGAGAGAGAGAGAGAGAGAGAGAGAGAGAGAGAGAGGACAACTATCCACAAGAATGAATGATTTAATTGCCCCTCAAAAGGATTAGTCTGAACAGTAAACTTTTTCCCTTTTTCTTCACAATTACAAGGCTGATAGAAATATAATGAATGTATATGTAGCTGTAGTTTTCAGCATATATTCTTAGTTAGCTGCTGCAACATTGTTAGAATCATGAAACAGACAAGCAGAAAGTGCCCATAAAGAAAAAATTTTTATATATATATATATATATATTTTTTTTTTTTTTTCTGTTAATAATTCCCAAGATGACTGATTAGAGATCAGTATGAACTATGAAGTACTGATCTTCAGAATCAGCATGATTGTGGATGGCAACTTCTGATAAAGATGATAAAGATCTGATTTTTATTATTTTTTTTTCAAAGAAAAAGATTGTAAATTTGAAACCCTTAATTTGAAAGATATTTTGAGTGGAATTATGTAATAAAAGAAGACAAAATTCAAGTACAATGACAACATAGTTAAAATTGAGAATACAGACATAAAAGGTTCTCCTAGTTCCAGCTATGGTGTATCGTACGGTATGTAAATGTAAATGTAAATGTAATTTTATATATATATATATATATATAACATCATGATGATTCATGAAGGAAGCCAGCTAAAGAAATTCGTGTGTGTTTTTGGAACCTTGTTCAAGATTCAGAAAATTGCTGAAGAAAGTACAGACCTTGTCACGTTTGAATGAACTTAAAATGGGAAAAAAAAAAGAAAGAATGGACACTGTATTATATGCAAGGATCACAGCTATATATATATCATCACACTCTGTAAAAACAAAAGAAAAACATGGAAAATCAAACAGATTATGAAGGGTGCCAAACGTTGTGCCCGTGAACTTTTTCTTTTATGGTAACCTGCTGGATTTGCTATAATTTGTATTTGTAAATCAAGGACCACCATCACCACATCTTCTGTGAATCTGTGATGAGATGCATTTTTCTTCTTTTTTAAACACTTATTTGGTAGGTAAATCAAGAGAGAGAGAGAGAGGGTATGGGAGGCAAGGCAACTTTTCTTGGTTAAAGACTACCTTTTTGTCTAAGTTTATGTCCTTTTTTTGGGTTTAATCTTTGTGCTGAGAACCATGATTTTGTATAGAAAGTGAAGGAAAACATGACCATCTTTTTAAACAAAAAGAAAAGAAAAGAAAATTTCCCTGTTTTTGCAAGAAAGACAATATCTTCTGCCAGAAAAGCTCCTTGTCACCGCCCCACACAGCGCTGTCTATTTCTGTCCTAGTATTTCCTCCCTCCAATGCTATATATATATATGAGAGAGAGAGAGAGAGTCATTTATTTCTACACTACAGAAAGAACTGTGTTTTGAAAAATTGAAATGGGTTCAAACTCAAAGTGGACGGCTAAGCAAAACAAGTTGTTTGAGAATGCTTTGGCAGTGAATGACAAGGATACACCAGACCGGTGGCAATGTGTGTCTAAAGCTATGGGTGGCTGTAAGACTGCAGAAGAAGTGAAAAAGCATTATGAAATGCTTGTGGAAGATGTTAAGGACATTGAATCAGGCAAAGTCCCTTTGCCTAACTACAACAACTCCACTCTTTCCGACAAGTCCTCCATTGACGCCGGCGAACAGAGGTACGATAATATCCATATCTGTCCCACCCCTTTTGGCTTTTGTCAACCTAGTACCATGCAAAATCATCATTTTACAAATGCTGTGGCAAATGGCAACTGATCTTTGAATTTTGTTTTTGCAGGCTGAAATATCTGAAACACCAGTAAGCAAGTAAAAAAAGGGGGGCTGGCTAGTGGCTTAGTTATAACTTATAAAAGAAGGAATTCCATTTGCTTTGTTAACTGCAAAAGCAAGTGATGTAATAAAATGGGGGTGGGGGAAGCAGATATATATTTATATATATATATATTATATAATAACTTACAGTTATTGTCTTATGTCTTTCTAGTTTTCCATTCTGCAAATCGCAGGTTTTCTCAACTCCTTGTAAGGACTTGTACGAATTACAATATTTTTAATCAAATTGAGAAAGAAATGAAAGGTGGAAAATTTTTATTTTTTTATTTTTCAAAATGCATGATGAACTTTGCAACCAAGCAAACCATTGTTGGTGACATGAATCATGCAATGGAATGGAAGATTGATCCAAGCTATTATTAAATAATCAAAATGTTAATAATAATTAATATCGGAAAGTGGATTTTCATCCTAATGTGGTAACACAGCCATGTCTATAAAAAAAGAGAGAGAGAGAGAGTACTACTTTTAAAGATCTTTTTCATGTATAACTAAATAGTACAGGGCCAAAATGATACTGAAGTATTTAAGTTCAACCAAAAGACCCTGAGAGTGAAAACAATTATTTGCTGAAGAATTTCCTAGTAAGAGTTCTAATACATCAAGCATTCTGGAGAACCTCCTTCATAAGTCTTTCTGTGAGAACTTTGGGGAGTCCCATCACACTATCAGTTGCCCCAGTCTGCCAAAAGGCCAAAATCATGCAACATGTTAAGCAAGTTATTACTCGTATCCTGGAAATTCAGCTTAATGAAAATCCGCAGCTCTAGGCAGGCAACCACAAAAATCTAGCCAGTAAACAAGTGTTTAACGAAGGTGGATGGGGTTCATCAGTTCTAATTGTTAGCTAGGATGTGAATGAATCAGAAAGATACAAAGGGACAATTCTGATGTCAAGTAAAACTTTAATTGGTAAAAATGTAAACTGTAAATCAGGAAACTAACCACTTCTTTGACATATGGCAAGATGAAGGGATGTTCGATGATTAAGGCACCAGCTACATTTAACACAAGCCCCTCCTCAATCTGAAAAAGAGAGAAGTTGCCTCAGTAAGTACCACCCAAAGACATAGTATACACAGCAATGACATTGTAAATTCCTTACCAGGATGTCAATAACTTGCTCCGGTATTTCATGGAAATGTATCTGCAAGAACTACGGTTATCACCCTTATCTTGTACAAGTAAATTGCATAGACATTAGGAGACAGGCACTTTAAGATCCAATAGTGTAACAGTACTTGGAATCTAATAATTTGTCAAATGATTTTTAAAAGAAATATGATGATGCAAGCTCCAATATTTCCAAATTCTAGTCACTAAATTGAGTACCTCAACTTTGTCCCAGTCTCCTCTCCTAAATCCTGATTTGAGGTTGGTAACAATAACAGAACTAACAGTTGCTGCATGCCCGCCAGAGTAACCTACAATATATTACTGACATAAAAACCAGAACTAATGGAATTACTAGAGCAGAAAGAGAGCAGATAAAAAACCTTTTATGAACTCGCGTGCTTCTTCTATGCTGGATGGTTTTTCCCTGATCATACCTTCATAGACCACAACCTAGCAATGATTTAACTTAATGGTAAGATCAATGCGAATTCCACTTTACAAAAATTTACCACCATAGAGAAAAGATAGAGCACCATCATTAAAAACCACAAACGTATCACACTAATTGCCTATTATTTAATGTAAGCTTTTGACATACCCTAAGAATTAAGAAAAGCCTTTGATCATAAGTTACCATAATAATATCATTAGTAGAGGTGCCCATGTGGTAGTGATATAAATATTCCTTTATATAAGGAGGTTTTTATGGTATTGAAAATGGAAGAAATATTAAGTGTAGAAATTCAATGTGCAAGTTGTCAAGTGGATATTTGTTCTGTCAAATCTTTTAATAAAAATAGGAGCTAGAAACAAATGAAAAAACAAATATAGTAAAAAAACAAAGCTTACTTCAAAGTACATAGAAAGGAGCAATGTTGTTCAAACATAAAAATTACTCTAAGACAATTCATATTAGTTGAAATGTCTTATACTTGGTCACATGTAATTAGAAGTGTTGGCTCAGCATCTGTCTTGTGTTCACCAATAGGTAGCTTCGATGTCATGGCTTCTGCCTAGTGAAAAATCCCATTAGACTATGGTAAGTCCCTAATATAAATGATGAAATATTTTGTTAAAGAAGTTCAGGAATTGTGGAGATTACAAGCATAACTAGATTAAAAAATCACATTCAGGGCCTAAACAGGCATTGTTGAACAAAAACAATGCAATAGAACAGCTATCAAGGAAAATTCTAGATAAAACCACATATGATTTTGCTAGTAAAATAGAAGGCATCATAAGATGGCTACAAGCCTACTTCTAAAAATAAGCACGTACTGTATCTGCAGTAACAACAATTGTTGATTTGTCATCCTTTCCTTGGTTTTCAACAGACTGAAGTTTCGAGATTATAGCATCTGCCTGAGAATGCAACAAATTTTGTGTCAACCCAATTAAAACAGTTTCACCAAACACTGAAGTAAAAATATAAAAGATGTGTCTTTGATCTCTCGAGAAACATGACAACAAGAATCACAAATGAGATTCAAAACTCCCCCACCTTCACATTACCATAAAAGCAACCAGAAAATTATTGCATTTTAGGCCAAGAAGTAAAGAATGAAAAGTAGTTCCCTTCCCATTCATAAGTGATTAGTTCAAATTACTCTCCAAATTTCAATCAGTGGACAAGACAAATACCTTCCCCTCTGCAATAGCCATTACCAATTCCTCCGGCTTCTCCTTCCTAATAGCTTTCTCATCTATATCCGCGGACTAAACAACAATATTAAAAACACTTTATTTCTTGATACAGAAACAACAGAAAACAGCTGAGGAAAAAAAAAAAAAATGCAAAGAATATACCATGAGAGTGAAATTATAACCCATTTCAGCAAAAATTTTCCGTCTAGCTACAGAAGATGATCCCAACATCACCTGCATAACAGCATAGGATTACTATCTCAACTTTCAACCAATCTAGCTCAATGAAAAAAATACACTTCACGCCATTAAATCAAGCTCAGAAAAGTTCGTAACTATTTCATCAAAATCACAGTAAATGTTACATAAAACAAAACCATCTATGCATTCGAGTTTCCTTTGTATATTATTTTGAAAGGTGTCGAAACAGGAAAGTTGGAGTAAAAAGTTCATTCAGTACCTTGAATTGAGAATTAGGGTTTGCTTCCATGTTTCTTGGAGACAACAAACGACGGGAGCACTGTTTGTTCGTTCTCGGTCGCGTTAAAGATAAAAAGAAAAGGAGGGGCTTTTCACCCGCCTGGAGATAACTCTGCTTTCTTTTTAACTGGACTGCATATGATTTTGCTTGCCCCGATTGGCGATAAAGATTTTTGTGCACTTGATGTTGTGATACGACTCAATCTAACTCTCAATCTAATTTATTTTTATCACATAATAATATGGAATAATTAGTGAGTTTGGTCCCAATAAATTTATTTTTGACAAATTCAGTCCCAAAAATAAGATTCAGTAAAAAAAGTTAAAAACTTAACAGTTACTTAAATAAAGAAAATGGTAAAAACATCAATCCAACAATGAAAAAAAGTAAAGTCAATACATGTGGGAACATGTACGATGCAAGGAAAGTGTTTGATGAAAGTCCTGAGAGAGATTCGGTTTCATGGAATTCCTTTTGGCAGCGTATATTCAAACATGAATGTGGAGGAGGAAGCAAAGCTGATATATGCTCAGATGCCTAAAAGGAATGTCATTACAACAAATTCCATGATTGCTTTCCTTGGTAAGTTAGGCATAGTAAGTGAGGCTTACCGGTTGTTCAATTAGATGCCAAAGAAATATTTGGTTTCATGGACTGCTATGATATCTTGTTATGAGAATAATGAAATGCATGAATTGGCTTTGAAGCTTTTTGTTCAGATGTGGGCTAATGAGGTTTCTGTAAATGAAGTAGTTTTGGTGGTTGTTCTCTCTGTCTATGCAAAATTATGAATGGTTCAAACAGGGGAATCTGCTCATGCTTTGGTTATAGTAATGAGTTTTGAATCTTGTGTCAATGTTCAAAATGTTTTGATTCATATGTATTTCACTTGTGGGATATAATCCCAGCACATAAGTTGTTGACACTAGTCGTAATGTTGTGGGTAACGGCGTTTCCTTTTTTTTTTTATATTTTTATTTTTTTTTTTCATTGTTCTCACGTGAATTGACGTTTTTTCCATTTTTTTTTAATTAACTAAACAATATAAACTGTTAAGTTTTTTGACCGAATTTGTCAACAAGAACTTTATTTTTCTCTAATAAAAAAGTTTGGGACTTTAAAAGTAAAAAAAAATATTTTGAGATTAAACTTGCCAAAAGTAAATTTGTTTGGGACCAAACTCACTAATTATTCTAATAATATGATTCAACCATATATATATATATATATATATATATATATATATATTGTAATATTTGTGTCTATTGATAAGTATAACGGTGAATAAGAATGAGTTAGGTATTTATAATCAACTCGAGTACTGTTAGACCCATAGTCACGACATAAGTTTGCAGATTCGAATCGTAAAATTGGTATAAAAACGGTTAGTCACATCTAAAATCTCATATAAGTTCACTTGGGGGTGAGACCAATAACATGCCTTAAGATGGGGGTGAATGTTATATATATACATATATCAATGGTTTGTTGGTGGTGGGCGTATAAATGTAGACTTTGGAGAACTAAAAAATCAAGAAAAGGCAAATTACTTCAATACTTGTTTTTTTTTTGGCTTTTGCAGTCAGCGAAAAGATAATTTTCAAGAATTAGATTCTTGAAAAACAAATGTAAAGTAATCTCCTCGTTTTTTATGATCACTAAATAGTAGCCTTTTTATTTATTTATTATTATTATTATTTAAAATAATTAAAGCAGAATTGGAAAGTTAGACAAAATAAATCAATTTATGCAGTCAAAGATTTGATGCTGCAATCAGACAATTGGTTAACAGATGTTTTTCTTAATTAATTCTTTTGTCTAGTTTATACTGGTTCATCTCTTTCGTTTATTAAACAAATAAACTTAAATAATTTTTTATGTTTGATTAATTATCAAGTATATTCAAATAGTGTTCGCGAACATAATCAAGCGTTTCTGAACAAATTATAAATATTTATTAATATTTAAATTATGGTATATATATAAGTTTTTTCTCCTCTTTTTCCTAAACTATAGTAACGATTCCCCTTTCTTTACTTTTTCTATAGTCCAAACTTAACTCTCCTTTTACCTTTTTGACAAATCCTAAAAAAATGACTGTTCCTCTTCCCTTACTTTCTCTTAAAATTATAAACAAATCAAACCGTTCGTGAACAAAGCTCGTTTATGCTCCGTTTGAGCTCGTTCGTTAATTAAACAAACTAAGCTCAATTAATTTTCAAGCCTACTCGAAGCTCGTTCAAAAATTAAACAAATCAAACTCAAACTTGCGATGTTCGATTCGACTCAATTCATTTATAGTCCTACTCTTATATAAACGCGAGTATTTGAACTTTTAATCTCTATAAATATATATATAATGTTTTTTCTGGAAAATTTCATTTAATATAATAATATATATATATATATATTTATATATTTTTTAAAAAAATAATGAAATATATGCGGGTGGGCCATTTAGTTGATTTTGCCAGCTATTTTTAGGGCTAGCGCTCAGCCCCACGTGCTCTTCCTACTTTACTTTACGAATTCCGTTTGTTTAACGAAAATTCATATCCACGTCAGCATGTTCATTGCTTATCTTTCATAGATTCGGTATAAGTGAAAGAAATTTAATTCTATTTTAATGATTTCGAGTATGAATTTTGGCTAAAAGAAATAAAATAAAAAGTATAGAAGAGTTTTTCCCTCAATAAAAATCTGACATGATTCAATTATGTATTAATTAGAGACAATTACTAGACACGACAAATTAACACAAAAAAAAACATATTTATATATATATTTTCTATTGTGACATGAAATTTTATAAGTAATTTAAATTCTTTGATTCAATAATACAATTTTAAATCTGTAAAGTCTACCTGAAATGTCGAAAATCTTAATGAATGGGATATTACAAAATATTTCATATATATATATATATATATATAGACGAAGGCCCGCCGTCATCATATTCTGACGTGGAGACTGACTAATAAACATATCTTGAATTTAATTTAGATTATTCGATGTACATACATAGATACTCCCCGTTTTATTATCAGTTAGTTACTGCTTACTACTCTGCCAAAAAAAAGGGCGAGGAAATTCCGATTCTTTATTCGTACAAAAATAAATGTTGGCAGAACATCCCCCTCCCTACCCCTATTCTTACCCTTTTACCCCTTCCCATTTCTTTAAACTTTCTCCGATATATTCAATAATATTTTGACTTCTCTGCCTCCCTTTTTTATGTGATCTTCAAGAAATACGTTCTTTTGTTATATATGTATATTTACTGGGCTGTTTTTAGATAAAGTTCCTAACTTTGAAGTTGAAAACTGAGTTATGGAGGGGGGAGGCGGCGATGAAGCTCAGGTCAAGACTAGTACTTCCACAACTGGCGGTGCCACGGTGGGAGTTCGGATCCAGCAAGCTCGAAGGTTACCGGATTTTCTTCAAAGCGTTAATTTGAAGTATGTTAAATTGGGTTATCACTATTTGATTTCTCATTTGTTGACACTATGTCTCGTGCCTTTAATGAGTGTTATATTGATTCAAGCTTCACAAATGAACCCAGATGATGTTCATCAATTATGGCTTCATTTACAATACAATCTTGTTTCTGTTGTTATTTGTTTTGCCTTATTGGTGTTTGGATCCACTGTTTATATAATGAGTCGTCCAAGACCTGTTTATTTGGTTGATTATTCTTGTTATAAACCTCCTGATAATTTTAAGGCTCCCTATGATGAATTCATTGTTCACTCAAGGTCTACTGGCTATTTTGATGAATCTTCTCTTGAGTTTCAGAGAAAGATTCTTGATCGTTCTGGGCTTGGAAATGAAACTTATGTACCAGAAGCTATGCATCATATACCTCCAAGGATGTCTATGGAGGCTGCAAGGGAAGAGGCAGAGCAAGTTATGTTTGGGGCATTGGATAATTTGTTTTCAAATACAAACATTAATCCTAAAGATATTGGAATTCTTGTTGTGAATTGCAGCTTGTTTAATCCCACTCCTTCTTTGGCTTCCATGATTGTGAATAAGTATAAATTGAGGGGTAATATTAAGAATTTCAATTTAGGTGGGATGGGATGTAGTGCTGGAGTTATTGCTGTTGATCTTTGCAAAGATTTGTTACAAGTTCATAGGCATACTTATGCAGTTGTTGTTAGTACAGAGAATATTACACAAAATTGGTATTTTGGGAACAAGAAATCCATGTTGATAGCCAATTGTTTGTTCAGAGTTGGTGGTTCTGCAATCTTGTTGTCTAATAAGGGAAAAGATAGGAGAAGAGCTAAGTATAGGCTAGTTCATGTGGTTAGGACACATCGCGGTGCAGATGATAAGGCATATAGTTGTGTTTATCAAGAACAGGACGATACTGGAAAAGTCGGTGTTTCTTTGTCAAAAGATCTAATGGCTATAGCTGGTGGAGCTCTTAAGGTCAATATAACAACTTTAGGTCCCTTGGTTTTACCTATTAGTGAACAGCTTCTGTTTTTTGCTACTTTGGTTGTCAAGAAGTTGTTTAGGAAAGATATGAAGCCTTACATTCCTGATTTTAAGTTAGCATTTGATCATTTCTGTATACATTCTGGTGGAAAAGCTGTGATTGATGAACTGGAGAAGAATCTTCAGCTGTTACCAGAACATGTAGAGGCTTCGAGAATGAATCTCCATAGATTCGGGAACACATCTTCGAGCTCCATTTGGTATGAGTTGGCTTACATTGAGGCTAAGAGAAGAATGCACAAAGGACAACGAGTTTGGCAGATTGCATTTGGGAGTGGTTTTAAGTGTAATAGTGCTGTTTGGCAGGCACTTTGTAATGTGCAGCCTTCTGCACATAATCCATGGGAAGATTGTATTGATAAGTACCCTGTTGAACTTGCTACATAGCAGACAAAAGAATTTCTTGAGAATCAAACATTCTGTTGAACCATGAATTCTTGAATTCTTTGTTGAATCATGAATTCTTTCCTGTTGGAAAAATGGCTATAATGTGTTGCAGTGTAAATCTTTTGAGGAACTTATTATTGTTGTTATTTCTCAGTTATGCAGCAGCTTCCCCTACTTTGCAATGAATTATGAGTGCATTTTCTTTCTTTTTTAACATTTTAGCAGTTTCATATATCATGATTAATTAGGATTTGAGATTTTGAATTTGACTACGTTAGATTCATTGATCCGGGATTTGTCTTAATCTTTAGAATTTATCTATAAATTCGAGATTTTTTAGGTGTAAAGTCTTAAATTCAAGTCTAAGTTAGAAATTGTCTTATATTAATGTCATCTTAAAAGTTTACCCCATAATTCTTATAATGCATGGAGGGAACACTTGTCAATTTTTTTTTTTTGAGAGTATTAATTGGTTTATATCATGAAATAACTTTGTTTGTGATGTGGCAAAAGATACTGAAGAAGAAGAAGAAGGATTAAGTCAACGGTGGATTATATAAGACATTGATAAGTATTTAAAGATTTTGGTATTATCTTATCCCATTAGTTGACTTGTTCAAACGTCAACGCATGCCAATGTCCTGGATGACTCTAATTCTTTGAATCACCAAGTTTTGCTCTATTTAGATATATATATATATACATAAGCAGAAGATTTGGGCATTGATTAGGTCAACCCATGTATATCTTATACGTACATATATATATATAGCTGAGAAATATGACAAATCGTTTAAAACTTTTTTTAAAAAAAACATCTTTCTTGATGGGGCAAAGTGATAAACACTATAGAATACAGTTCCATGGTGATTACAAGAACATTAAAATGGAAATTGAAGAAGCAACTGTGCAATATGCTGCTTCACTCATGATTATTGTAATAATTGAGTATTTGAAAATGCGCCAAAATGGAGGGAAATTTACAAATGTTTCTTGTACAAACAAAAATTGAGGACTCACTAAATGAATATGAAAGACAACAGCAGCACCAATTACAACAATAGAGACAAGGGAGAAAAAATTGAAAAATATCACCAGAGAATATATATGTATATATAGTAAGTTCATCTGAAGGAGAACTGGATTTCTTCCAGGGTTTTTCCTTTTGTCTCCGGCACAGAAATCGACACGAACACCACAGTTAAAACACTCATGATCATGTAGACGATGAAAGTTCCTGTTAATGATGACAAGAGTTTATGAGAACACGAAAATGCATAGCATGTATCTCTGCTACTACACATTATGTTCTTAAGAATCTTGCAGCTGCAAATAGTGTTATGTTGGAGGTATGTTTCTTAAGATAAGGTCGTAGGATCAAATCCACGCTATGCAATTATTTAAAATTTGAAATTAAAGTTTATCTCCCATAAAAGAACTATTTTATTCAAACTATTCGATTCAGTTTGAATGAAGATTAGTCTAAATGTAGACATAACTTATATAAGATATATGGCATAAAAGAAAATTTCTCTTCTACTGACTTAAGCTTTGATAGCAGGTGATAATTTAACTCAATTTAACAGAGCCGCCGGAAATTTTAGGTTCGACTACTGTCATTGCCCCGATTTGTTGATTAGCTTTAAGCTTTTAGATCGAGTAACAATTTAGGAAATTTACCTCCACTACTCCAGGATAATAGTAAGGGGGCAGTCAATGTAACGATCCAGGAACACATCCAGTTAAGTAAAGTTGCTACACTTCCAGCAAGGCCTTTAATCTTAACCGGAAGAATCTGCAATGTTTAAGACAGAGAAACAAGTCATAGGTTGTTCTAGATGGAACTCATAAACTGAAATATTTCATTAATGTTTCTCTAAATACAATCCAAGAAATGAAAGTGAAGTTGAATTGCAGCTACTAACATCAAACGAAAGAAAAATGAGTACCTCGGACATTATTAGCCATGGGATAGGCCCCATTCCAAGCGAAAAAGAAACGATCATCAGCTGAAAAAACAGTGTTGATTTAGATAAAGACTTGACCACAGCAATTCAAGGATTATCATTGACCTCTGAAATGATAAGGACGGCATACCATAACTCCAACCACAGAAAGAATACCCAACATGCTGTAGAGTGAAGAATCCGCAGATACAAAGCCCTGAAATGATTCAAGGTGGTAGATGATCAAATAAATGCAGCAGAAAGGAATGTCAGAAATACACGAGTTCTACACGTCTTCTGTGTAAACTACCTTAGCAAAGAAAGCAACCGCAACTATCAGGAGACTAAAAGCCATTCCAGCGGAAGAGATCTGTAATTAACTCCCTTTTCATCAGCTAGACTGACAAGGGATAGGTGCATAGCAATATAATCAATATATATACATATATATTTTGAAATACTCACAATGAGTAGAATCCTGCGTCCAGTTTTGTCGACCAACCATGTAGCAACTCCAGTGGCAACTACCTAAAAAATGCATATATTCCCCCTTTTAGCAATATGAGACAGGAAAAAATGTCAAATTTTATGTAAAGTGGTAAATCCCTCTAGAAATAATGTTCGAATTTACCTGGATAGCACCAACTGCAAATGATGCAATATTGCTTGATGAAATTCCTGTCCATTTATGGGTAAATGAGTGAAATTTTCATCTTAATGGTGATAAAGTAGAAACTTAATGCAGGAGAAAAATGGAAAGCAAACTGAAAATTTTCACATACGTACCAGCAGATTCAAAAATGTTACTGGAATAAAATAGAACACCATTAGTCCCACTAAGCTGTTGCAGCATCAGCAATCCAATTCCTATCTGCAATACAAAAAGGGATGCCAATTTGAAAAAATCATTCATCTTTGTTTTCACCATATCCATTGTTTGATAAACCTCTGTTATAAAAGAGCTCAGAACTTCTCAAAAGTCATTAATCCAATACCATTAGAGGGAACCAATATCTCCTGTGTTTGAGTTCAGCGAAACGAAGAGCTGTTCTTCTGCTAGAGGATGATGCCACGGATCTCTGCAAAATTGAAAACTTCATTCTAAGAAAACCATGCAGTTGTAAGACATCTGACTGACATTTCTGCAGACTACTACTCAATACTTTTTAGCCACCTTCAACAATTATAATTTGAGAGAGAAAGACCACAGAGTTGAAGTACTTAAGCTTTTCTAGAGTTTACCTTGATCTCATTTACTTCAAGCGTAATGTCTGTGTCAAAGCCACGAAGAACTTGCAAAGAAGCTTCGAAATCATCAGTCATCCCCATTTTCGCCTGAGTTTCGGGGCAGATTATTTAGTTATTTCAATTACCCATTTGAAAAGAAATCAGAAAACAATTCATTTTATAAAGCTCACCAACCACCTAGGAGACTCAGGAATGAAAAATAGGCCAGGTATCAGCACAAGACAAGGCAATACTCCTGTCAGATGATAAGATGAAGTCACTTGTTCCTTAGATCATACATGTAATATATACAATACTAATTCAAGGTGCATAATAAATAATGTAGCAATAGCACCATGAACCAAGGCAACTGCAGTTTCTTTGCTATGTCAAATCATATATTGAAATACTTTTAAGCTAAATCATCATACAGTTTCTTTTTCTTATGCAAGCTTTGGTGAGGGAACGTACTTGTCTCTTATTGTGCCTATGAAGAAACATATCCGGACAACTATAATAAATGAATACGTAAAAGCTTTAAACAATCGCCAAGCCTAATGAAGAAAAATGATGTTCTACGTTTGCATTCCATGCAAAGAATGGATAAAATCATACCAGAATAAAACATTAACAGTTTCTTAAAGAGTTTACCTAAAACAGCAAGCAACCTCCAGTTGACAAAAAGTCCCAGTAAGTAAGCCAGCATAATTCCAATGGTTACAGAAAGCTACAATAAAAAAGAAAAAAAAAAAAGAAAGAAAAATTCTCAATGAAAAAAGTAAAGTTTTTGCTTAGTAAATAAGTGCTGAAACAAAGAAATTAAATCAGGGAAACCTGATTCACTGAACCCAAACCCCCTCTCAAGTTATGGGGTGCTATTTCTGCTATATATACAGGCACCTGTTATAACATATAAAAAGAGAGTTCTATATCACAAATGAACTTTACAATCTTCTGAAAAGTGAAAAGCTCGCAAGAGAATCAACCATAAGAAAGTTTAATTATTACCGTGTAAGAGATTATTCCAACACCAAAACCTTCTAGCAATCTTCCCATGTATAAAAATGACACATCCTAAGCAAAATAACCAAATTTAAAAGCATGGATTGAGTTTGGAAGTATAATATTAGATTACATATCAAATGACTGAGAGCAGAGAAAAAGGAAGTCTTACTTTGGCAAATGAAATTGCAAGCCACCCAATGATATTGGGTACTGCAGCAATTATTAGAGACTGCAAATACATTTTAAAAAAAAAAAGTTCATTTACAGAACAAATTATGCAATCCAAAAACCATCTGAGCAAAAAAATTAAGCAATTCTAACAAGAAGAGTAATGATACCCCTTTTCGCCCAATGTACTCAGCCATCTGACCACTACATATTGCCCCAACCATGGCACCCGCATTACTTAAGGAACCAAAAAGTGAGAACTGTCCCAACAAAATCTTGATTAGATACAAGTTCTTCAAATGAAATTCACAACAACAACAACAAATGTCACTCACCTCAGACACAGAAAGATTCAGATCCTTAATGATAGCAGCTTGTGTAGGCGAAGAATAACCACACTTCAAGAGTAGCAAGAAACCATTAGTCAAAACAATGAAAGGTACATATTTGCATAGATATTAAGTAGCTCAACTATACAAATACAACATTTGGTACAAACTATTTCTCATATCCAAGATTTGTCAATTTCAAAAGATCAAACTCGTACAAGAAGTTGATTCAACTTTCTAAATCGGAATAACTAAATAAATAAACAAATTATGCACATTCGAAATCATTGGCAGCTAAATATGAGCTAAAATAGCAAGCAACAAAATAAAGTTCAAAACTTTTTATGAAGGAAAGAAGAGGAGAAATTAGTTAAGAAGAGTAATACAGTGAAACCGAACTGGATAGGACCCAAAGCAATGATCAAAACACAAGCCAGAACAGAAATAGAGCTGTCTCTAATGGCCTGAGTAGAGCCCAACATGCTAGACTGTCTAGAACCCATTCTATACCAACTCCCAGTATGCAAGAACGGCTTCCGCAGATCTGCCCTCCCGTCATCACTCTCTTCTCTAAAACTCATTATTTCTTGCTTCCAGTAGTAATCAAGATTCAATCCAAGAAGAAGAACCCAAAGTAAAGGAAAAAAAAAAAAAAAAATCCAAGAAACTAAACAGAATCACTTCTTTGCATCTCGGTCTTAATAATCCAAAATTTTTGCTGCAGTTGGAGGACAGAAGAAAAGATAAAGACTTTGCCAAGAAATGATAACGACGGAAGGAAAGTCGTAGTTGGAATTGAAATTGTAATGGTGAAAGAATTGGAGAAACTCGTGTTTTCTGTTCTTGTGTCCTGTCCTGGGAAATGGATATGTTTGGGTTTTTCTTTTTTAAATTATTTATTAATTTAATTAATTAATTTTCTATTTTTAAAATAAAACATGGCTAAGTGTAAGGGGCAACTACTATTGCTTTTTTTATGGCTCTTTGAAACTTTAATTAAATTTTCTTACCATTTTTATGTTACATTATTAAGCATAGTTTTGGACATTATTATTATTATTATTATTATTATTAGTTTTGATAAAAATAAAGTTTATTATCCAATTCGGTCTTTAAATCACAGATATTTTAAGAAGTCGAGCTACGTCGAATCCAAAGAAAGTTCTCATTACACCTATTTCTCCTTAATTCGAACTAAATCAGTGCAAAAAATAATCTTGAAAATAATTAATAAATATTAATATTAATTTTGTAGTTTTTCGTTTTCAGATTTGAGCCGTGTCGAACTCCTATTGGGAAGTAATTCTCCCTATATTTATATCTTCATAGATAAGATTTGAACTCGAAATCTTGCTTAAAGGAAAAAAAGTTTATGGAACTCCATGTCTCAAATAAATTTTAATGATAAAAAAGAAGAAAAAAATTATTAAAATATTAATAAAACAAAAGGGAAATAAGAGGTTCAATTAATTAGATAAAGATGAATTTATGGTAAGAAGAATTGTTTGTTTATAAGGGCAAGTAATAGAAATCCAAAAATAAAATATTGGTTATTAGTTGTTGAATTGATTGAGGATTTTAGATTTATTAGGATATTTATATATATTGGAAAAAATACATATATATATATATATATATATATATATATATGCGATGTATTAACTTTATGATATTATTACCTTTTCAGTTATACAATTCCTAAATTGGAACCACAAAAGCAAAAGCAAAATAAAGAAAAATGACAAATGGATTCAAACATTTTTCCATAATTTGAAAAAGGAAAAAAGGAAAAAAAAAGTATTACTTTTCAGAATACAATTTCATGAACATTTCATCAAAATGGTAATAAAAATTCTATGTTATTGAAAAAAAACATTATAAATATTACACGAGATTCTTAATTTGATATTTATTTATGAATATTTTTTTTTATTATTATTATTTTTATTTTAAGAGGGACAACTTTGTGTTTTTTTTTATTCACTTCTCTAATAGTTATCTAAGAGTTAGATTTTTGAGAAAGAGTATTTTTATTGTATGAAACTAAGAGATTATAAATGTTCATGTTATTTTTTTTTTTTGTATAAATTATTATTATTATTATTATTTTTTTGCTTAAACATCCGATATTTGAACCCACACGGGTCAACTAATCCGGATTCTGCTTAGACTGCGCTCGCAGAATCTAACTCTTACTCGACGGTGAGGGCCCAGAGCTTTTTAACGTGACCCTAACCACTTCATGGAGATTCGAACCCTCGACCATCCGCCCTAAGGAGAAGCTTTAAGAGTCCGCTTATCAACTCTCTCAAACTGTTGAGTTAATTATTTATTATTATTATTTTGCTAAGAGTAAGGCCTTTTTGGTACCGTGTGACAATTAATTTTGTGTTATTAGTGAAAGTCTTCCTGGCAAAGGGCATTATAGTCATTTGACTAAATAATATATATATGTATATATATTTGGCTGGTAAAATGCAGAATCATTTTGTCTTATGATTGGTTCTCTTTAAAGAGGAAGAAGATTTCTCAAGGATTTGATTATTTGAATGTGATGGAGACCGTTTACAAACATATAACATGGTTGCTTATGGAAATATATCAAGGCTGAAAAATGGACTAATTCAAGTGGAGTGGAAGTAATGCCAAGCCATATTAATATATATATATATATATATATTTTGGTGACTCAAATTCGACTTATTTGTGAAAATTTATTTGAGGTATGTGGTAGGACAAAACCCCACAATATAGATTAGGTCACCCAACACATATAAATATACTTTAGGATTTATATATATTACACTACTAAGTAAATTATTCTCTCATCTAATTCGTAATTTTTTCTCAAATAAAAATTTGTATTGTGTCTTATCTTTTAATTTTATAACACGAACTCAGGACTTTTTGTTGATAATATTTTTCTCAAATATATACGAGATAGTGTTGTGGTACAATCCATCAAAGGATTGCATCCAATGCAACAATAGATCAAACCAATAAATGAATTACAAATGGATTTTGGTAACCTGCAATAGTAGGTTAACGAGTTAAAGGGAGATGTAGCATCTTGTATGCTTGACACATCATCAAAAATTACCTATTCAATAGGTTACTAATAAATTTTGACAAAATAAAATAATAATATAATATTATAGTAGTGATTTTTAACAATTTTAAATTAAAAATTAGGATAAAAATGGTAAATTTGATACACAACATTATCCAATATATATAAGAATGTGATGTCTTATAAGAGAGTATGAATACCTTATATGTGATATAGTCTCGAACACCTGATTAGATGCTGCGAATCGAATGCTAACAAGCATGAAACCTCCCATGATCCGTCGTTTCATGTAATCATGAACCTTTTTTTCCTCTTAGCATTGTGTGTATCGATGGATGTGAGAATATTATCACAGATGCTTTCATCCTGATTCATATATAGTAGGATATTCTGCAGAATATTTGTCAATCCAACAATACATTTTGTAAGTATATGTTTCGGATCATTGCGTCAAGTTCCTTTCTCTTCGTTACTATAAAAATTCAGCTTATCCGAGGTTCATGTAATGCAGTACTACTAATACTACCATAGCTATTATTACAAGAATCATGAGCTTTGAAAATTATGATCCTTGTTTCCCAGACCAGCCTGTTGTATATCTTTACCTCCCAATATGGGCTAAACTTCCATCTTTTAAATCAAAACCAGCTTTCATTTGGGTTGAAGATGGTGATGATCATAATAACATTCCATGCTCAACCTCTCTCATCACTTTTGGACAACTCAATGAATCGGTGCATTCCATTTCATCCCACCTCTTACTTCCATTACAAAGAGGTGACACTGTTCTCATTCTATGTCAGCCAGGTCTTGAACTGGTGGAGATCATTTTCGGTTGTCAAAGAGCTGGTCTTTTGGCTGTTCCAATATTCATCCCTTCTAATTCTTTTGCTAAAGATGGTTACCACCATTTAGTCAGAGCTATCTCACAAACCAAGCCCAAAGCTGCCATAGCAGATCCTGGTTTCGTCGAACGTGTTAAACGATACACTAATAAAAACAGTAATAATAATAAGCAGCTCTCCCGGTGGCTGCAGAAGCTCAGGTGGATTTCTACAGAGGACATTATAGTTAGAGGCGAGAAAGTAGACTTGTCAAGGAAATATAGTGGTTGCAGACCTGAAGAGACGTACCTGATTCAGTATACTTCTGGTGCAACTGGAATTCCAAAGCCAGTTCTTGTAACTGCTGGTGCAGCAGCTCACAATGTTAGAGCTGCTAGGAAAGCATATGATCTTGATCCCAACAGCGTTATTGTCTCTTGGTTGCCTCAGTACCATGACTGTGGTCTTATGTTTCTGTTGTTAACTATTGTTTCGGGAGCTACTTGTGTCTTGACGTCTCCTACAACATTTATAAAAAGGCCTCGGATATGGCTGGAGTTGATGACAGACTACAAGGCAACTTGCACTCCAGTCCCATCTTTCACATTACCTCTGGTTGTAAGGCGAGGTGGTGGAGGAGGAAAGGGTATAATTAGGAGTACTCAAGGGACGGTTCCTGTAATAAACTTGAGTACCCTGAAAAATCTGATTATCATCAACGAGCCAATTTACAAGAATGATATTGATGAATTTGTCAAAGTTTTTAGTACCTTCGGGTTGAACCCTTTATCCATCTCTCCATCTTATGGATTAGCAGAGAACTGCACCTTCGTTTCAACAGCCT
This sequence comes from Cynanchum wilfordii, assembly GCA_025388415.1. Classification (NCBI taxonomy): domain Eukaryota; kingdom Viridiplantae; phylum Streptophyta; class Magnoliopsida; order Gentianales; family Apocynaceae; genus Cynanchum; species Cynanchum wilfordii. The sequence goes on from JAHSUH010001080.1 coordinate 1,020,049, forward strand.
GGAGAAGTGGAACAAGAAGCACAACCACTAGTTTGCCAACGTGTGGGAAGTTATTACCAAGTGCAAGGCTAGATTCTCCTGAAAAAGGTGAAGAAGAAGAGGACATTATCATTCTGGTAGTAAATGAAGAAACACAAGAGCCTGTTGAAGATGGAATTGAAGGAGAGATATGGATATCTTCTCCAAGCATTGCCTCGGGGTACCTTGGACATCCTTTTCTTACCAGAGATGTATTTGAAGGGATGCTCTGCAACCGAGTTAGCCCCCGCTTTGTCCGAACTGGAGACAGGGGAATTGTTGTTGGAAAAGAAAGGTACTTATATGTGACAGGTAGAACCTCAGACATTCTCAAACTCCAAAATGACCAACTAGAGTTGCATCCTCATTTCATAGAAACTGCAGCTTATAACAGTTGCCCACAGAAACTAAGAGGAGGCTGTCTTGCAGCATTCCTAGTGTCAAGAACCATAACCATAGTGGCAGAGATGCAAAAAACGGAGGGAGGAGAAGAAGAAGAGAGGGTTCTGCGTGACATTTGTGAAACAATAAGGAAAGCAGTCATGGAAGAAGAAGGTGCTAGAATTGGATTAGTTGTTCTTGTTAAAAGTGGAAGTGTTCCAAAGACTACTTCGGGCAAGATACAAAGATGGTTAGCTAAGGATAAACTGATGAGAGGAAACATGAACATAGTCATGCAAATGAAGTTCCAAGATCATGATCGTGATCTGGGAATACTGAACTCCCTAAACCATGCAAATGTTAAAGGAAAACAAGAAATATACAGTGGCAAAACGAGGACTTACAAGGTGGTCGCTGAAGATACTGAGGACATCCTTCTGTCAATCTCGAATGCTCCGACTCATTTGTCCTTGCTTTCTTCCCTCTAGAAAGACTCCCGTGGTCTCAATCTCGATCAGAGATTTCATTCTAAAAGTCGAATTTCCTGAGAGAATTTACGGCTCTTATATATATACACATAGTCATGTATAATAAACATTATCTTCAGTGTGAGAAACAAACAGAACATCTACATTCTACAAGGAAAGGTCATCAATACATGAAAACTGAAAAACCAAGCTAGGGGGGCTTGTTTTGCTTAAATAATAAGAGTATGCTTTTTTTTTTTTTTTTTTTTTTGATAATCAATAATCAGAGTATGCTTAAAAACAAGGGTTTCCATCTAAGTAATTTCGCACCAAAAAAATTCCACCAACAATTTATCCTCATGCCAATGACACATTCCTTGAAATAGAAAAAAAAAAATACTCTGAACTTGCTATTGCTCATCTCATCGAAAGCCAGGCCGGTCTTGCAATTTCATGCGCCGGAGGAAGCGCCAGACATTCATCTAGAATGAACTGTAGAACATAGTATGTCCAAAAATCGCCATCACTTAGTATCGTAGACAAGCAACACATTACCCGAATCAATCAATAGGAAGTACAGAGGGGCGCTTCTGATTATCAATGTTGTCCCTGGATTTATTGGTCCTTCAACTTAATGAATGTCCATGGTTGAAATTCCTGATTCTGATATATTCTATACAGCGTACGAGAATTAGGATGGAAAAGGTTATTGACGTAAACTCAACTTCAACCTTACGAGAGGCTTCAAACGAATTCGAGAGAATAAGGTGGCGGAACAGTGGCGACGATAGAGAACTTTGCCCGCTACCAAAACGCCGAAAATAATGGGCCCCCAATAGATTTAGGGCGGTTTGGTTGTTGAGAAAAAAGCCCTAAACTGAATAGCGGCTAGGTCCAATTATAATAATTCTAGTTTCCTTAACACAAAGTCAAAATTTTTGAAACGCTGTACTGTCGGCCCACGTTTCTTGCTTGCTATCCTATTATATATATATATATATATATTTTTTTTTTTTTTCTTATCGAGTGTCTTAGGTAGGTCCTATCATAGGGCGGCACATTCAAGTTTATTTCACGCACACTAATCTCGCTCGCTGATTTATAGTCACCTCATTGGGTGAGACAGCTTGCTATCCTATGATTTCATTTATTCATTCATTTTTTTTTTGATAAATTTATTCATTTATTTATTGTTCCTTTGCAAGAATGCACAAAATATTTGGACTTTGAAGTAATAAAGAATATCTATTTTAGTATAATTTTAAATTAAAAAAAATTATTATCTGAATAAAAAAAATTTTTAAGAAAAAAGTATTATATATTTTACTAAATTTGTTAATAAATAATAAGGAAATCAATTGATATATTTATATATTTTATTATTGATGTTTTTAAGTAGTAATTCGCAAAAGAAATCTTCAATATAATATTTAAGCTAAGCAAACAAAATTTTGTGTCTCAATAATTTTATAAAAATACAAATAATAGTGTACTAATAAATAAATATTTGAAATTTTTTTTGGATTAAAAATTGGTATTATACATATATACTCTAATTTTGATGAGATTATTCAATTTATTCAAATAATTAAAACTTATTATATCAATATTTAATCAGAGTAGCGCAGTAAAAGCGTGATGCGCCCATAACCCAGAAGTCCCGTTTTAATCCGTATTCCATTCTTGTGAATTACAAATTTTATGTGAAAGTTTTGCTTCTAATAATATATATAAAATTTTTTATTTAGTTTTTAATCTAAATTTTGGTCTTAATTCATTCTTATGAATCACTTTACTTGAAAATTTTATGAAATTTTAAGCAACTTAGAGTTAGGGGAGGTCTCCAATATTATATATATAAACATTAGAATAATATTATATTAAAGTTTTAAAATTATCTAAAATTTATTTATTTTAAAAAATTTATAAAATATTATATAATTATCTAAAATTCAATGCATTGAAATTAATATTTAGTTATATATACATATAGATATATTTTTTCTATTTTCTAAATATATTAAATTTTAATTTAAAATCATTTATAACATACTAAATTAATTAAAATTTTTACTTTATATATTAAAAATTAAATATTCGTCAACTACAAAAATTATTATTTAATAAACACTCCTTTATGAAACACATACACACACACATATATATATATATATATATATATATATATATATAACAAACATTTATTTATGTATCTTTAGTTTGGTTTTGGTACCATGCAATAAAACATGCACATAGGAACCACATCTCTTAACAATCCCCAAAAAAAAAAAAAAAAAAAAAAAAAAAGAGGCTGAAATTTATGGAAGCACAAATAAAGGATAAAGATTCTCTCTAGTGTTGGTATAGAGTAAAGAGTTTGTCCGAAAGATTCTATTATATTAAATTAGATTAGAATAAATAAATAATTAATAAGAGTTTGTCCGGAATTATTATATTAAATTGAGAATAAATAAAAATTAATAAGCTAATTGTTATCAATTTAAAATATATACACGAATAATAATAGAATAATTAAAAAGACATAAATCAGTAATAAGCAATGTCATATTTATATAAATCGAGAAAATAATTTGAGATATTAAAAAATTTCTATGAGTAGAAATCTTATACTTATAATTTGAAAAATCACAGAGTTTAAAACATACAACATGAAGAGTGATAAATGCATGAAATTTGAAAAGAAGAAGAAGAAGAAGATGAATAGTAGTAGTAATAAGGGAATAGAGGGCATTCTTGATTACTGCTTTCTATTGGTCAGAAGAAGCTGTGCAGCTGCAGCATCACTAAGCTAAGCAGTAAACGTAAACCAAGTACCAAAGCAGCATCACAGTTAACAGTAACAGCAGAAACAGCAGCAACAGAAAGAAGCAGAAGCAGAAGCAGAAGCACCAGAGCATGTAATGGAGAAATTAAGAGAGAGAAAGAGAAAGAGAAAGAAATGTATTGGTAGAGCAGCTAGCAGATCAGCAGAGCATCGATTGTATCACGGAAAGGTAAAGACATTGCTTGGGGAAAGCATGGCTTTGCCACTTGCCAGACTATTCACACGGATTCATTTTCATTACCTAAGCCTTTCAAACATTTCTAGATAAGAGAAAGAGAAAGAGAGTATGTGTTTTGTGCCTCTGCCCTGCAACAGGACAAATGATCTACTGTGGACCAATTTTCCTTTCTTTCTTTCCTATATATACATACATAAATATATATTCAAAGCTCTCCCCCTTTTTTTTTTTTTTTTTTATAATTAGTCCATTAATGGTATGCATAACTGGGAGATTTGCTTAACTAAAAAGAGGGGTTTGGGGGGTTTATGTCAAAAAAACAAAAACAAAAGAGAAGAAGGAAAGATAAGGAAAAATATATATATATATATATATATATAGAGAGAGAGAGAGAGAGAGAGAAAGGGAAGAAGAAGGGCAATAATGAGGGGAGGGATGGGACCAAGTGGCAGGGCGTGGGAGAGGACGAACATGACGCTGTCGGTTGTTTTTTTATGCTCACGACTTGTTAATCTCATCAGTGTTGTTTTCCACTTATCTCTCCCTCTTCACTTCACTTCTCTCCCTTCTCTCCTTCTCCCTTAGCCCTACTTTTTCTTTTCTTTTCTTTTCTTTACCTCTTAGCTTCATCACAAGCAACCAAGCTGTCTCTTGTTGGATACATAGTTGGCTGCTGGAACCACTGAAACACAATTAAACAAACCCTTCTCTCTCACCTCTTTCTTTCTCTCTCTAAATTTTTTTTCTTTTTCTTTCTCTCAGATGCTTAAGGTGGAACTACAATTACTACCACTACTACTACTACTACAACACTGCATCTGCTGCTGCTACTCTTGAGGTAGAGTCAGCCCACCCCACTCACCCCCCATTTCTTTTACGTTTCTGTATCTATATATTTATGTGTGTGTAGGTGTGTTTTTGTTGTTGTTGTCTTAATTTGTACTATACTGCACACTGCACTGCTACTACACTGTTACTTTTTTTTGAGTCTTGGTATTTTATCTTCATGATCCCTAGCTACCTTCTCTTTCTCTTTCTCTCTCTTACTTAACTTTTAAAGTTTAGATCTTGGGTTTTTTTTTTCTTTTTCTTTTTTTTCATTTTTTTTTTTTTTTTGTTCGTTCGTTGGTTTAGGATTTAGTTGCTAAAGTTCATTAATATATATGTATATTTTATAAGTTAAAGCTAAATCTTGACACCGGACACCCCTTTTTAATGTAATTATTAGATAATTAGTGCTACTGATTAATCTCTCTCTCTCTCTTATATATATATATATATCTATAAGTTGTATGTATTGGATCGTTTTGGGAGTAATTTTTGATTACTTACATAAAATACTACTAGCTAGCTAGAGAGTTAGGGATTTAATTAATTTTGAATTAGTTTAAGGAAGAGGAAAATTAGGGTTTTACTACAGCATTATTATTATGATTTGCAGAAGCTAAAAAAAAAAAAGAAGCGAGAGAATTAATGGCACTTACTGGAGAAGACAAGGAAATGAGAATTCCAGGTTCTTTAGGCTACGAATCCCTCGAAAACCTAGACCATCATCATACCCATCATCATATTCAGACTCACCAGCAGCAAGAAGAAGACCACCACATGATCATTCCACAAGAAAAATCACGAGTTGGTGCAACAACCACCACCACCGCTGCTGCTGCTACTGCTACACCGAATTCAGCCGGATCTAAATCCAAAAACCCCTCAGCACCGGCAGGGAGAAGTAGTACTAATAATACTTCCACGACTAGATACCGCGAATGCCTCAAGAATCACGCCGCCAGCATTGGAGGAAATGTCACCGATGGATGCGGAGAATTCATGCCTAGCGGCGAAGAAGGAACACTCGATTCCTTCAAATGCGCCGCTTGTCACTGCCACCGTAACTTCCACCGCAAAGAACACAACGGTACCACTACCGATTCCGCCGCTACCGCCTCCGTCGGCGGCGGCGGCGCTCTCATGGTTCACCCGCTACAACTCCCTCCGGCCCTCCCATCTCCAGTATCTATGAACCACCACCATCACCATCAACACCAACATCAGCAACATCATCATCACTGGAATACTACTGCCATGGTCCAGCCTGTCAAAATGGCTTTCGCCGGCGGGGGTGGAGGTGCAGGAAGTGCTAGTGCAGCATTGACCGATTCGTCGAGCGAGGAACTGAATTTCAACACGTATCAGTCGACGTCGGTTCCGCCACCTCCGCAATTTGTATTGGCTAAGAAACGGCACCGGACTAAGTTCACGCAGGAGCAGAAAGATAAGATGCTGGCGTTTGCTGAGAAACTGGGTTGGAGAATCCCGAGAGAAGATGATACAGAAGTTCAAAGGTTTTGTGCTGAAGTTGGAGTTAAAAGGCAAGTTTTCAAGGTCTGGATGCATAATAACAAGAATTCTTCTTCGTCGGCGAAGAAGAATCCACTACTACTACAAGAATCATCTTCATAAATTTTTAAAATTTATTAATTAATTAGTATCAATTTTATCATTTGTATAGGGAGGAATCTGATCGATCAATCAGAGAGGGATTTGGAAATTAAATGTTTTTTTTTTTTTTTTTTTTTTTCGAGAGCTTCAAAAAATCTGATGAGTTTTCTTCATAACTGATCTAAGAACAAAAGATTCATGTAATGTTTTTCATCATCATGGCTTAATTTGTACCCTTTTGATTCTTTTCTTTATGTTCTTAGTTATAAGTTTCTTTACCTCCTACATTTTAATTTTTTATTTTTTTTGGTTACTTGTGTTGTTAGCTCGTTACAAATGGATAAATACATTATAAATGTTATATAAAATCAACATTGTAAGGTTTTCGCCAAGTAAAAGCGAGACTTTGCATGCATGCAGATGAAATTTAAGTTGAAGTTGTGAGTTCGAATATATGTTTTAGTTTGTATGAATAGTCATTCTTGTCCAAGCAACCTTATTCACTCTCCCAAATTTGTATCAAAACTAATTTTTATTCGAGTCGAGTTGGTCATTTGTCGAAGGAAGCTCTACCTTCAAAATGGATCAAATAAGTTTGAACGGTTAACTTCACTTAAACTAAAAAAAGCCTTCTTATCAACTCACACGTGTCTTGAAACATATAAAAAAAAAGTTTTTCTTTTTTGGGTTGGAATGGTTTGGTTATGGCTCTCTGTAATGTCTGCAAACTGCATGCCTTGTCAATTCTTTTCCAACATTTTTCATCTTATTCCAAAAGCAGAACGCACATGCAAAGAAAGAACTGCCTCTCAGAGAAATGACTTTTCTTTTTCTCCTATTTTACTTAAAAAGAGAGGAATTTCACTATTCCATAAGAAATATATATGTATTTATAAATATCGGGTAAGAATTTTTTTTTCAAGCTCTTTTTCTCCTTTTTTTTTTTTTTTTAAGAATCAACTTTTAAACTCGGTTTCTACTTGAATCATTTTCTCGATATTTATCTTTTTTGCAAATTATCTTTGGGGTCTATGATCCGCCCTGGATCGCAAAGATCGTTGTTGAAGGAAGAAGATGAACTCGAGCTCTCCTTGCAAATGATGTCAATGATCGGTGATCGAAATGACATTAATATAGATATAATAATTGTGGTGTTGTTGTTGTTGTTTTTGTTTTTGTTTGTTTTTGTTGTTGTTTTTGACTCTCTTAATTTTTTTAGGATGAGTCTTGTTGTCTCCAACTTTTTAGGTTGGATATTTCTTGTTATCATGAATGATGATTATCCATTCATTTATGTGTAATATTTCTTATTATTAATAAATATTCACTTAAAAAATTTTTTTTTCTTTTCCCATTTTTTAAGGAATTGGACCTTAATTTAAATTGGCCCATTTAAGATGCGTTTACGTTTTAAAATAAAAAATGGGCTTAGAAAAATTAGTAATTAGCCTTAATGGCCCAAACTTAAAGAACCAAGAAAATATTGGTAATTGGATCATTTGAAAAAAAAAAAAAAAAAAAAAAAAAAAAAAAGTGTGAGGTTGAGGTAACAACTTTGATGTAACTATTTAAAATTTAAAACTAGAGTTTTTTTTGGGCAATGGATCAATCTAATTCGAATGAAAATTAGTCTGGATGAGAATATTGACTTAAAAGTACTTTCTATAGTTTGTAACTTATTTAGGACACTTCATGTTATAAGCAAATAAATATATATTATTAGAATAACTTGACATTTAGATAAAGTATACTATGACTAATTGTTGGTTGATACAGTGACGCATAAGAGCTGAGCTTGGTAGGGGAATCACAATTCGATCCCCCACAACCACAATTGGGAGAAGTTTAAAGTCGTAATCTCTGGACTTGCTCCGAATTCGGATTAATCGATTTGTGTGGGTTCGGATACCGAATCCTTATAGCAAAAAAAAAGTATACTATGTGAACAAATTAATGAAATAATAATTTTAAATATGAAATAAAAATATATAAAAATTATTGTTAGGTGTGGGGGCAAGGGGGGGTTGGGGGGATAGTGTGTACGTTTTTAGACACAAAATCAAGGGGAAACACGGAAGGGTGAAAAGAGAGAGAGAGAGTACGGAGATGATTGTGTGCGTCGCGGTATATGGGAGTTTATGGAAGGAAAAACGACATGAAGATGGGAAGGCGGTGAATGGTGAATCTATTATTAGGTCTCGTTTTTTAAGTGCAACTCAACAGTAGCAGTAATGACCGGTATGGTCTGGGGGGGGTGGGGGGGGTTGGGCATTCCTAATTTAATGCATTTTTTTTTTATATATATATTTTTGGTAATTTATTCGTGTTTGATAACATTTAGAGCTTTAATTAAATTGAAATCGAATTACATTGAACCCCTATTAAGGACAAATTCTCATTACATTTATATATCTCTAAGTAAGGTTTGAACGGTGAGACCTTATAATATAGGAATTAAACTTCTTCTATTTGGACAAATAAGGTATCGAAAAACCTTGGGGTTGTCTTTGGGATTTAATATGGGTAGCAATTAGGATTTTTTGGATTTCTTCCATAATGATTGCGACAGTCCTCATCATTTTTGGACCACTTCCCTTTCCTCCCCTTCTAACCATGTTCTTTCCTATACAAGCTAACAAATCAAATCTTCACCGATATTGTGTAGTTTAATTGATTAAATATATTGGTCATTTAGAACGCCCTCGCGTGTGCAGGGGGCCAAGAGTTATAATGAGCTTAGTTAGCTAGTTTAACTAACTAAATGAACAGCGAATGAAACATGCGGTTAGCGCTTAGCCTTAGGGAAGCCACTTCGGGTCTTACCACCCCGCCCTAGCCTTTTCATTTATCAAAAAAAAAAAAAAAATTATGAGTAAGAGTTATAATAATATTAATTAACTAGTTTAACTAACTAAATATCCTAAAATGTTTCTATATATATATATATATATATATATATAATATATTTGCCTAGGCGGGTTCTTTGCGGTAGAAGCTCTAGGTGAACCATCAACTTCATTTTTAAGTTACGAAAGCTCCTTATCGGATTATCTACGCCTTGAGTTCTATTTTCAATATTTTTTCTTTGTATAGTATAATTGTATATTTTTAAATCCTATTCATAAAATTATGGTTTGATATAGTAAATATTATGCTTTGTGAATATTACACAAAATTATAAATTTGACATTCATTTTAAGCACAGTGAAAGACAAGATTGAAGCTTTCTCATTTAAAAATTAAACCTTTTGAACCCAATTCGAAATTGAATAATTTTTTTTTTTAATTTATCCGTATTCGGTACCACTTTAGGCCCCAACTAAATCGGATTTAAATCCCTATTGGGGGAAGCTTTTTTATCTATCTCTCCATAGGCAAGGTTCAAACTCGAGAACAAGCTGCAAGTGAACTAGTAAGGAGATCTCCTAACTTAAGTGAGGTTGGAGGTTCGAACATCGACTCATGCATGCAGTTGTTTAAAATTTGGGGTCGGAGCTTCCTCCGCAAAGAATCAACTCTACTCAAATGAGGATTGGTTTAAAGGTATCCTCTCATAGTTTGGAACTCGTGTCCTATGGAACTCATTTAGGACACGAGGTGACATTAGCCAAAAAAAAAAAAAAAAAAAAAAAATTAATACAAAATAAAAAAAACCCAATAGATTTTATTTCAAGGCTCAATAGACTCTATTCCCAACTTTTCAAGCCTTGGATAAGTGAAGCTCATTATCTATAAGTTAATTTATAATAAATTAAATTAATGTATGATATACAAATATATAATGGGGATGTAGCTCAGATGGTAGAGCGCTCGCTTAGCATGCGAGAGGTACGGGGATCGATACCCCGCATCTCCATTTTCTTTTTCAATTTTCTTACACATTAATTAATTATACTGATCAACAGAAAAAAACAAACAGCAGAAGAACGCTTCTTATAATAATAATCTTAATACACATTTGGTTCCATACAGTTCGGAACATTGTTACTTATATGTAACATATACATATATATATATGTGTATGTGAACAAGGGCATTAATTTCTGCTTGCAGCTGCTGGGAAATTTGTAGTAATTGAAGACAAATTTATGTATAAATAGTAACACTTGGAGAAAAGAAAAAAGAAAGAAAGAAAGAACATCTTGACCACGGGCACTGTTTTTTTTTTTTTTTTAAACTACTTTTGCTTTTGACAAATAGAGTAATATATATATATATATATATATTTCCCATTTTGAGAAATGTGTGGCACCAGGCATTACTTAGTCCAGAAGTTTTCACACTTCATTTCTTCATTGTAGCTTTAGATTCTTTAGAAGCCTGTTGATATAACCAAATTAAGTTAAACTCATGAATTGATCAAATACAAAAGCAACAATGAATTTTTTATATATATATATATATATATATATATATATATGTATAGCATATATATGTTGCAGATCATGGAGATAACTAGCTAGCTAGCTGCTATATATATACACTCATACAGCAAGAAACTATATACATATATATATATATATATTTTTTTTTTCTTTGACTTAAAAATGTACAATTTGCATATATGTAAGTGTTGTTATCATTCTTTTCTTAAAGAATCAGGTATATATATATATATCTTCAGACCGTTGAATTAGATTAAATTCTTGTTGGAATTTCGTGTATATATATATATATATATATATATATCCACTTAACTTTCGGCTAACAAGATCATGATTTGACTCTTATTCCTTCCTATTATGCGAAACATATCTTATTCTCTCATGTCAAACTACCAATCCATATTAATTACCATATATCATCTATATCTCTAAACATAAAAATCTTCAAAATATTCTGTCTTTTTTAAAAAAAGGGTTTTATTTCCCGTCCAAAAGAGGGTTCTTTTTTTATCTTTTATCTTTTGGTTATTCAAGAATGTGGTATATACATACACACACTATATATATATATATATATCATTCATTCACCATGCAATAAGTTAAAGTTCATTCCTTTTTGAGAATTTTATAACTTATCTCAGCAAATCATGGATCATGTGAGGAATTCTTACAATGACGAGGAAGACTAGTCTGATAATATAAACTATTGTTTCATGTAAGAGTAGTAAGTGAGAGGTGGCTACCGAAGTGTTAGGAGTAGGTCCATGTGCATGTGCCCACAAGACAATTAGGATTAAATTTCATGTGGTTTCTTTTCTTTTCTTTGAGGAAACTTGAGAAGATTACAATAATATATATATATATATATATCTCAAATGAGAATTACTGATTCCCAAAATTGAAAAGAAAACAAAGGGTCTAGAAAAATCTCATCTTTTGCTGACTCTTCTTGACTTTTAGTACTAGAATTGGAACACTAGGCGACAAGGGAGGGCTATCAGAAATGGTTAAAATATTAAAAAAAAAAAGGGAAATGCATGAACTCTTATTCTGCATATTTTCTGATCCTTTGTCTGTTTGGAGAATATGCAGTTTTATATATACATTAAGCCTGCTTCTCTACCTTGTTTTACTTTATCTTGGACGGTGGGGGGGGGGGGGAAGGTACTGAATGTGGTTCTTGAATCAACTTGGGAATGCATTTACCTCAAATTTTCTTTTGCGCCATAAAATCAGATGCTATAAAGTTTAAAACTTTATCATTTTTGAGAAAAGGGATTTCAAATCTTGATAAATATACATATATATGAATGTGGTTTTATTTGTGTTTGGTGACATTAAAATCAAGGGCTGCCCTGCCCATGAGGAAACAAAAGTACAATGCAGATAGATAGAACTGATTAATTTAGCATATCAGATACATATATACACACACATATATATAGAGAGAGAGAGAGATTACCTCTGTTCATTAGCATAGGGTCCTCTGATATTGGTGGAGGACATAGGAATAGACCTATAATTAGGCAATGGAATTTGATCTTGTTCTATTTGCATGATATCCTTAACAAGAACTTCATAATGTCTTCTAACTTCCTCAGCAGATTTTCCACCCACAGCCCTTGCTATGTTATGCCAGCGATCCGGAGTGTCCTTATCATACATAGCCAAAGCTTCCTCAAATTGCTTGTTCTGCTTTGCTGTCCATGATTGGCACGACGCCATAGTTTCTTTGATCAATCTAAGTATCAAAAAAGGAAAAAGAAAACGAAAACTGGACAAAGAGAAAAAAAGACTGAAGAAGTCAAGAAGGGATGGGAGGGTATGGTATGGGGAAGTATTGGGAAATCTTAGCTCCTTATAAACTGGAGGAGAAGGTGGTGGTGCAGTGCTGGGGTACAGCAAGTTGGCGAATATTTATTTCTTTATTTATTTTGAAAAAAAAAAAAAAAATTGGTAAATCTAATGGTGAGGTACAAAAAGATATGATTCGTGTGCTTAAGAAGAGCCACAACATGAAGAAGGACCAAGAGTATCACATAACCAAAAAGAAAAAAAAAAAAAAAAAGCTTTTTTTTTTTTTTTTTTTTTTGCTTTCTTTCAAAATCTTGAAAAGTCATTTTCTTGTCTTTTATATTATCATCAGCAACAAGTGGATTACCTGGGGAGTTCTCCCAGCTTGTGTGTGTGTGGATTAGATCCTAAAATTCCAGCCCTACTTATTAGGTTAAATTAAATTCAATTGGAATGAAACTTGGCCCCATCTCTCCTCCACCTTGGCCACCCAAAAAGTTGAACATGCTAAATAAGATCACGCGTTTAATATTTGTTATGAACATTATGTAAAATGTAGAATGAAATTTTTTTCTGAGCAATCTGAGCTGAGTTTGAACACATATGTGTTACTTTGATACTAAATAAGTATGTAAGTTTTTTCCAACAAAAAAAAGATTGAAAATCTTTATTAAGTGTTGTTGTATTGTTTAAGCATTAATATTATAGATAAGAGTTTGAATCTAACTTGCAACCCCTCTTATTTCTCACCTTATACTTCTTTTTCTTCCCCATTCTCTATCCAATTATATATATATATATATATATATATATATATATATATATATATATATATATGTGTGTATATGTATCTCAATAGTTAACCTTGTATCATAGTTAGAGATTGAGTTTTCGTATCTAATTAAATGTATTTATAATAGGTATTGTTAAATCTCTATCAACTAAAGCAATTTAACATTGTACATTAAAGTTTTCGTATCCAATTAAAAAAATTTTAACATTGTAATATAGTTGGACCTTAAATCTGTATCAAAACAATTTACATAACAAGTGGACATAATATATATGTATATATATATATATATATATATTATAGTTATTGTTAAATCTCTATCAACTAAAGCAATTTAATATTGTATCATAAATAGAGATTGAAGTTTCTAGGTAAGTTTTTGACTTGTTAATTATTTTGCGCACGTGTTGAACATGTTACTAAAATTTATACGTGTGCAAGTAAATTTCGCTTAAATTTTTAGAACAGATTACTAGAAAATTTGCAGGTTGCAATATATATATATATATATATATATATATATAGCTGCTGGTCATATGGAATGGAATGGCTATTAGGAAGAGATGGGGGAACTCTTATCTTATCTTTTTGCATTATTATCATGTTATCTGTTTCTAGAATTATAGTTCCAGACGCATAGTTCCTATGCACTACATGTAATGATGACTGAGCTCTGCAAATTTTCTTTCAGAATTTCCGAAATGGGATTAAAGCCAGCCAGCCAGCCTCCCAGTTGGGGATATAATTTGAAAAAAAAGATAAAAAATCCCAATTTGAGATTGTCCGTGAATTGTGCTTGTCATAAATTAATCTACTTGGAAATGGTGTTTTATCATGTTTTGAGGAACATTCCAAAGTTTTCTTTCCTTATGCATGCATTTGATGGGGTACTTTGTTGTTTTCTTGATCAATCATTAATTTCTGGCCGGTTAAGGATATTATTACCATTTGATGATCATTCATCAGTGTTCCTGTAAATTGACTCAAGATTGCATCTTGATGTCATCCTTCCATGGTGGATTTTTACATATATATATATATATATATATATATATATATATCCTGTAAATAGGATAAGAATTTCCTGTCATTCACTGCCTGCTAATACTGACATGAGAGATAGTAAATCATGCCAACAAATTTAGGAGAAGCTGCTAAAGATATTGCAGGGAATAATTTTACAGGTTTCAAGTGATGAAATTTTTCTGAAAATGACCCCCCTTTGTTTGACTTTAAAAGAAGCCCCCTGTTTACAGCTTCAACAGATTAGGAGAGAGAGAGAGAGAGAGAAAAGCTAAAGAAAAAAAAAGGGGTTTTTATTTTCCAAGAGGGACCTGGTTGATTAGGTTCTTGTATTATTCAACTGATTGGAATCTGCAGCAGATTCTTTTATCTTTTTTGCTTTCTTTTTACCATGATCCTTCCCGTTTTTGGCTGCGGTTTTGCTCAAACTGGAATATGATTCCTTATCATGTAATAAAATGGGCACCATTTTTTTTGAAACTGATTGAATTGACGGGTATTTGGGCCTAAATATTGATGGCACTTCCTAAAAATGGAAATGGAAAATGGAAATTTGACCATTTGCAAGCAAGGCCAAGCAGGCAAGAACAAAGTTGCAATCTTTATTTTCTTTTAAAAAAAAAAAAAACATTAAAATCAAGAAACTTCCTTTTTCATCTTATATGAACAACTTAAGCTAATGGACAAATGATCAGTTAGCTTAGAATTTTCTAGAATTCTTGAATACAAGGATGGAAGTTGGAACAGAACAGAACAGAACACTTCCCAGGTCAAGAAAACAGGAAGATTTTGCTGCATTTTTTTTGACCATTGGAGATTTTTTTGGAGAAATTCAGAGGAATAAGTTTTGATCCTTTCTGGGTTCAGTAAAGTCAATCAGTTTTTCCATAGATGGAAAGAGTATACTAATCTGGATTTGCCAAGTGTGTGTTTTCTTTAGCCTTTGTATAGCAGTCAGCAGACAGTTTTCTGCTGATATTCTTTCAGTTACTGCTTAAACAAGTCAATTTTGAGACTTTGTTATGAGCTCTTGGGCTGTCAAGATTCCTTTTCTTTTGTATATATATATATTGATAGGTATTGAAGTCACTCATTCGCCACGTGAATAAGATAGTTGATGTGAAATATGGCATGTTGGATGAGTCGGGCTCACCTCGATCCTAAGGGTTATGACTAGGGATCATATGAATTATGCAAGTGGTATAAGTCACTATCAAGTTCGTGATAAAGTACTGAACACGCTCATAATATGAGCAATGTTCCACTTTGGATGTGCGTCTTTCTCATTAGCTGATCTCCCCATATATATCCGGTAACACATGTTAAACAAACTCCAAATCTTTTATAATATTCTTCTCTCACCATTCCTAGAGTATTAAAAGAACTTTGAAAAGATATTCTCCCATTTCTCGTACGCTCTTCTTTTAGCATTACTATCTTAATCATCGGATGTCCAAAGTCAAGGATACCACTTCCGTCAAGTGGCTTCTTCTATAGGATTCTTGGCATCCCTTTTCTTTTAGCATTACTATTTCAATCATCGGATGCCCAAAGTCGGGGACACCACCTCTATCAAATGGCTTATACTATAGGTTTCTTGGCATCCAACTGAAATTCAACTCACGACTTACGTGTCAAACCCTGAAACTATTCCTCATCAATATTGTTAAATTTACATCAAAAGGCCTCGAGTTCGAATTCCTGTGTATTAATTTTTTGGTTTAGTATTGTCCTATGGGAACTTCTACATCACCAAAAATGGGAATGTGGGGTGAATTCCCTTTTGGACAAGTTGATGGGTGTTCTTGCCCACATGAAGGTGGAGGACCCCTTATCAGTTGTAAGAATCCTTCCTTTCTTCCTTTCCTTTCCTCTCTATCTCTCTGATATCATGAAGAATCCTTATCGCCTAAAAATCCATCAGAAAAGAAAGGTAAATTTTTATGAAAGAATTCTTGCTTTTTTTTTTTTTTTTTTTTTTCTTTTCTTTCTCCCCACCCCATTTCCTTAGGAACTCTATGATGGATCCTTCCCTATGATTGGAATCTTTGGCTATATATATATATATATATATAAATTGCAGTATATTTATTTATATGTAGAGTCAAAAGAATTTCTGCTATGCTCATCAGCCACTTTTAGCAGGATTGAGGCTCTTGTAGCGTAATATATTGCCATAATATATATATATATATATATATATATATATATATATAACAGAGGTGACTTCTCATATGTCGGAGAAGTCCAATCCAACTTAATATATGGACCATTGGTAATAATATATATAATATGGATATATATATATATATATATCTATATATGCTAGCAAAAACTTGAAAAGCACACTTTTGCAAGAGGAAGAATCTTTGAATAAAAGAGGAATTTGGAACAAAGATCTCTAGTGGCTGAATCAACATGAGAAGAAATAAAAGAAGGATCTTTTTGGTGATGAAATGTTCCAAAAGATAAGGTGATAAAAAAAATTAAAGAAATAAAAGAATTGAACAGTGATGTGTGTGCACCAGCCATGAGAGTGGTAGACATATCCTTAGCAGATGGGACAGAGGTTTTTTTATCCAAGAAATAGCTTGTAATCTGTTATGATACTAACTATCAAGATCATATATATAAGTTTGTATCGTAAATATGAGTCTAACAACACCTATAATCAATTACTTAATATTATTTTTACGGTACCAAAAAGGGATACATCGAGTTGTTCTTTGAGTACTTAGACCTATTCTTATATACCATTACACACTCATATCAATTATCGATATGATACCCTACGTAGGTTGAATACAAATTTTTTTGACAAAGGTTCATAACGTGCACAATAATCAACAGATGTGATAATAACCTGAATTAAAAAAAAGATTTTATCTAGGAAAATATATTTTAAAAAACGATAAATTCAATAATATTTTTTTATATATATATATATATATATATATCTTATATTCCATATTAGATTCTTACAATGTAAGAATCTAAGTGGTGGTGCTCATACCATTTGGAATCCATGAGGAAGGTGTCCACCTTAAAAGAGTCAAGTGTATGCTTAAGAGTATCTTCAATAGTAAGAAGATTATTCTTTCCATGGACTGATGCTAGATGTCGCCATTGCATAAAATCAAGAATCTCCACATATTCTTCTTCCTCTTTTCTTTCTTTTTTACAGTGAAACTACAGCAATAATTTTTTTTTTTTTTTTAAAAAAATGGTTAGTTCATGAGGCTGATATCTGTTCATTTTCCCACTTCTAATTGAAGGAAGAAAAAGAATAATGTGATACCCCGTCCCACATCGAAATGATAAGTAAATATGTAATGATATATAAGAATGGGCCTAGGTACTCATAGTCAACTTGGGGTATCCATTTTGGTGCAGTGAGGACAACACCAAATAGTTGATTGTGGGTACTGCCGGGCCCATAGTTGCAGCTTGGGCCTGCGGGTCCGGGTCGTGACAAATAATACCCGTCCTACATCGAAAAGATATCCTTTTGGTGCAGTGAGGACAACACCAAGTAGTTGACCATGAGTGTTGTCGGGCCCATAGTCGCGGCATGGGCCTACGGGTCCGGGTCATGATAGTTGGTATCAGAGCGGGTAGCCAGCCCGGACTATGGGAACTAAGTGCTACACCCGAGGGATGAGAGCCACCTTTAGAATCTCGTAATGATATATAAGAATGAGTCTAGGTACTCATAGTCAACTCGAGGTATATTCCTTTTGGTGTAGTGAGGTCTCTTTAGAGAGCATGAATGCATGATTGAACAAAAGAAGTGAAGGAAAGAGAATGAGTGCAATACAAGGGGGCAGGAGATGGTTGGAGTATGTTTTATTTGATATATATATATATATATATATGATATAATGTTGTAAAGTAATTATGTTTCATGCAATAATATAATCATAGAACAAATCAATTATGACATTTATTATATTTATATTAGTGTAAGTGTGATACTCAATCACTCATCGTAAGTAGGTAATATCCGAATAAAGAATGGACCGAAGTATCTATTGCTAACTTAGATATCTCTTTTAGTATACCGATGACTGTGTCAAGTAGTGGATCATGTATATTGCCCGACTATAGTGGTGTTGCGGATTGCAAACTTTGATTGTGACAATTAGTATCAAAGCGAGTAATTAGTCTAAACTATGAGAGTTAAGTGATATGCCACATGAGTGAGAGCATGTTAATAAGCCTAGTTATTCATTGTCAACTTAGATATTCTTTTAATACAATAAAAATAATACTAAATAATTGATCGTGACGGATGTGTGGTACATATTAATTGGTTCACGAATGACTTGGGTTAGTTCCACATTAAGTATTTGTTGAACATGTGTGATTTCTTCTAAGAAATTATTAATTTTATGACATAACTCATTTCCTTACAATAAATGTGTAAATCATGTGGCTGAAAAAAAAGAAGAAAAAAATGTTGAATAAAACGTTGCAAAAAAGTAGGAGAAGTGAACGATTTGGTGTGGTCTATTTCTTTCTTCAAATCAAAGGACAGAATAGTACCTATCATAAGAAAGATAGTTTAGCAAAAGTTATATGTATTAATTTATAAGAAATAATATATATATATATATATTGATATTCTTTTCTATTAATGTAGAAAAGATTTATAAGTGTCATTCAAAATTATAATACACTATTGAAATATAGTATAAGATCACTCCAAAGTTAGTCAAATTTAAGACTTTTTTTTTCTTAGGCACGAGGTGTCTTAGATGTGTCCCAAACTATGAAATGACACATTTTAAGCCAAATCTACATCTATACTAATCCTCGTTCGAGTCGGGTTGGTCCCTTGTAGGAGGAAGGGCTGATTCCAAATTTTAAACAGCTGCATATATGACATGAGTAGAGGTTTGAACCCCCAATTTCACTTAAGCTTAGAGATCTCCTTACCGGATCACTTAGGCCTTAGGGTTGAATTTAAGACTTTTACTCAACAAATTAGGTTAAATACTTAAGGAAGGAGAGTCACGCCAATGGGAGCCACTAGTCCGACTAACTTAGATTGAACTTGAATTGTCATAGAATTTAATTCTTACTCGGAAAAATATCTCATTTTGGATAATATAATATAATATTTGAAGAATCATTTAATTAGTGAATTTTTAATGTTAGAGCACAACCCGGTAGCTTAGGGAAGTTGGTGCGCGGACTCCTAATGCTTCTTCCAGGGCGGATGGTCGATGTTTTGAATCCCCTGGGGTGGTTAGCGTCATGTTAAAAAGCTCCGGGTTAAAACCTCACCTTCGAGTAAGAGTTGAACTCTGCGAGCGCCCTCATTCTCGAGTAAGAGTTGAACTCTGTGAGCGCTTCGCAGGCCGAGTCGGATTAGTTTCACCAAACATCGGGCGCCCCAAGTGGGTATTAAAAAAAAAAAAAAAAAAAATGTTAGAGCACAGTCCTAGTGGTCTTAGGATACTTTTGATTGGGCCTCTCTTGGGTTTGGAATTATCGTAATTAAAATATTTTATAAAAAGTATTTGGCCCATTTATAAAATAGAACCAAAGGTTAGTTGGGCCTGTAAGGTTATTGAGTTTTAGCCCAATACGGAATAGTTTGGGCCGATTATAAAGAAGAAATGTTAGCCCATTTGTTAGATTCAGGGGTTTTGATCCATTTTGGCTGATAAACCCCGATTTCTTCTTAGCTTTTTCATCTCTGCGTTTATCAAACAAACTGAGCAAGATTTGAAGGCCGATTTGAGATGAAGCTGAAGATCTTGTTTTCCAGGCGGACGATCAGCAGTTTGTTAAAATTTAATCGTGGAATCTCGACTCTGCAGCAACCATACTCCTATTGCAGGGATGCAGTCACCGCTAACTCTTGGTTTCCACGTTCAAGAACTTATTTACTTGGAAATGGATGTAAGGACTACGCTTTTCTTCATCTAAATTCATATTTTAGAATGTTTTCCACTGAAGGAGCGATGTTGAGCGAATCTTATGATGATTCAGGAGATGGGTCGGAAGAGGATGCAGCCATGACTGAGTTCTTGTCAAGATTTGTTTGGATAATGCGTGGAAAGCTTTCTGAAGCTTATCCGGGATGTGATAAGGAAACTATTAATGGGATGCTTTTGATTATTGTTGACAAGGTTGTAGGAGAAATGGAAAAGGATGGTCTTCTGCTGATGCCTGCGGCTAAGGGTTCACTTGATTTCAGTGAAGATTTGTGGAAGACAGTGTGGGAGGTTAGTAATGTGGTGCTGGATGACATGCAGAAAGCACAAAAGAAGGAAAAAATGAAAGGGTTTTTGCAATCTGAGGAAGTGAAGGAAATGTGTAGGTTTGCTGGTGAAGTAGGAATTCGTGGGGATATGCTGAGGGAGCTTAGGTTCAAATGGGCTCGTGAGAAAATGGAAGAAAGTGAATTCTATCAGAAGTTGGAAAGTTTGAGGGAGAAAGAAGCTCAAACATTAGCCCAGGAACAGTCTGGAGTTCATGGTGATATAACTGAGGAGAAGCCTAAAGTTGTGTCTCTTCCCAGGAGACATGGCAAGATAAAGTACAAGATTTATGGTCTTGATTTATCTGATCCAAAATGGGCTGAGGTAGCTGATAGAGTTCACCAGTCTGAGGAAATGATTTGGCCTGAAGAACCAAAACCAATATCTGGGATGTGTGAAATTGTTACTGAAAAAATCCTTTCTTTGCCAGAGCAGGACGACCCTTCTCCCCTTCTAGCTGAATGGGTGGAGCTTCTCCAACCCACCAGAATTGACTGGATTGCGTTTCTTGATAAACTCAAGGAAAAAAATTCCGGTTTATACCTCAAGGTTTGCCCTCCTATTGTGTTGTAGTATTTTATCCTTGATTGCCATATCATGATTATCTGAATGTTGATAAACTTGTGTGTTTATAATCAGCTGGTCTTGGTGAAATTTATGACAACTCTTTATGTGTGGATACAGTTGGAATAACTGATATAAGAATTCTTCATTTTGCCTTTTCTTGATTAGTGGTGGGGTTTTTGATTGCTGAGTATGATATGCTTCAGGTTGCAGAACTTGTACTTCGTGAACGGTCCTTCCAAGCAAACACGCTTGACTATGCAAAACTGATTGATGCCCATGCTAAAGAAAACCGCCTAGAAGATGCTCAAAGAATCATTTACAAGATGAAGTGTAATGGGATCCTGCCTGATATTTTAATATCAAGTGTTTTGATTCACATGTACTGCAAGACAGGCAACCTTGAACTAGCACAAAAGGAATACGATACCATGAAGAAATATGGATTGCAGCCAGATATTAGAGTGTATAAATCTATGATCAGTGCCTGGGTAAATGCTGGCGAACCAAAGAAAGCTCAATTAATGATGTTAGATATGACAGCAGATGGTTTTAAACCAACTATGGAGGATTATCTGTTCTTGCTCAAGTCATTTGTACAATGTGGCGATGTTAGTAACGCCCAACGAATTGTAGCCAATATGCAGTTTGATGGTTTTGAGCCAAATGTGGAATCTTGTGGTTTGCTTATGGAGGCATATGCTAAAGCAGGTGACTCAGGACAAGCTAGGCATAACTTTGATTACATGATAAAGCTCGGTCACAAACCAGATGACAAGAGTACTGCCATCCTTGTTGCAGCTTATGAGGGGGTCAATGAGTTAGATGAAGCCTTGAAGCTTGTGCTGAAGCTGGAAAAGGAGTATGGATTTGAGCCCGGTGTTGCTACATACACAGTTTTAGCGGATTGGTTGTCTAAAATGAAGCTGGTTGATGAAGTAGAGCAAATACTGAAGAAGATATCTGAGTTGAGTGAGGTTCCTCCTCTTGATCTACAGATCAGTCTTTGTGACATATATGCGCATACTGGGAATGAGAAAAAGCTTCTTCAGGCACTAGGGGTTATAGAATCCAAGAGTGATCAGTTGGGGCCAAAAACATTTGAGAGGATCATTGATGCACTTTTTGCTGGTGGTTTTGTTGATGATGCTTATAGGATGATGGGCTTGATGGAAGCTCGAGGATTTAAATTATCGACATCTTTAGATGTTTTAAAAATGACAACAAACGCTCTTGGCAGGGGGAGGAGGCACTCTGGTTGAGTACTGTTGCTGGAGCTTGCCAATGTACAAGATTAATGAGTACTACTGAGCTTTTTTCAGTTTCATGGCAAAATAACAACTTTTATTTTACTTTTTTCATAACATTTATTAACCCTTCTTTTTAGGAAAAAAGAAAATTACACAAATTTCTTATTAACCCTCCTTTATCAATCATTGATACATTCAATTTACCATTTCCTTTACATGCATATCCATGAAGTGTTTTGAAAGTAAGTCATATTTCCTACACTGTTGTGCCTGTGCTCATATTTGTTCTTTATGTCATGAAGAGAAGAATTCTTTACATGTTCATAACTTTCTATTTCTAGTAATATTCACCCCTAATGAACTCATTCAGTCGCTTCACATCTCCACTTTGCTGCTCCACCACGGCTCGGACAACATCTGCAATGGAAATCATGCCAACTATCTTTCCATCTATCACGGGTACATGTCTTATGTGATTCTCTATAGAAGCAATTAGAAGATCAAAACATTGTATGTATTCAAAATTAAGTCTTGCTGAGGTTTGTCTTGACACTATTGTTTACCTGCCATGAGTTGCATTGCATTAAGGATGTTTGTGTCTGATTTCATTGTTATTAACTTACTCTGTTTCAGAAGTGTAAATGTTAGTCTAAGGAACAGGAAAAGCTGTTTAAACGTATGCTGTTGAAATTAAGGTTCATCTACCTGCTCTGTCATGATTTCCCCTACTCTAGTGTATTTTGATGATCTGTCTTGAACAATTACCTTCCGAAGATAATCTGTTTTTTTTTTCATAGAGTTGGATCATGTGAAATATAATGGTCAAGGCTCATTGTATTCCTTCAACTTCATTTGGAAAAGGGGAATTACCTCTCTCTGTAACAATGCCAGCGATTAGCTGCTGATCTCCTGGTTTGAGAACCACCAATGATCCAATATTGTTTTTGGCCATCTGCAAGAATTCTTAGATTCTCAAATGTTAGAAATAAATAAATATATATATATATATATATATATATATATATAGCTAACTAAATCTGTTTGTAGTGATTCTTCAGGCAGGAGGAAACACACTTGCTTCACTGCATCATACACTGTGTCATCCATGCGGCAACAGAGCCAAGATCCAGCCTTTCCACCCTCCTTTGTCATTAGCACCTCTTCCACTGTCATATTCTCCAACCCTTTGTGCTGCTGCTGCTGCATCTCTGACTCCGATGATTTTGCAGCAGTTAATGTTGTCGTGTCATCGGAGCCCTTGTCTTGAGTTTTTGTATAGGAAGTGGCACATCCCTGTCCCTGTCCCTGTCCCAATCCCAAGAGCATTTTCATTGCATTTGTTCTCAAAGGTGAACTTCTCAAGAGCTTTTCTTGACATTTTCTGATTGCTTGGACAAAAATGCCTTGCATATTGAATCTGTCAAATCAAAATCTGGACAAAATACTGTAATCTTCTCAGCAAAGAGAGAATCAGTACTTACCTTGTCGTTTCTTGATATCTTGAGATCTATTGCTGTGACTTATATCTGATCATAAATCTGTCTCTTTGCTTATTGAATTGTTAAAATAGAGAAAGTTGACACCTTTCGGTATTTCTTTTATATTTCTTCTCTCTTGAATCTTGATTTCCTTGTGGGCAAGCAAAACTTGTTGATGTACTTCTACAAAGAGAAAGATCAAAGAATATTCCTAACCTCTTGAATGAAGGAAAATAAGCCCTTTTACAGCATCATAGAGAATGAATAAAGCAAGGAATCATGAAGAGATACCAATGCAATGTCCGGAAACACATCTTTACAAGCCTTTGTAAAATCTTTTTTCACTATTTCATAAATAAGAGTTTTACTTTGCGAGTACAATTCAATGTTAAAATCCTCTCCCGCTTACTTAGTAAGAGTTATACTTATATTTTGTGGGAGTAATTTATGGTTAAAATCCTCTCTTTCCTCTTCCTCTTTTTCAAATAAGATTTAAATTCTTTGAGTGCTAACTTGGGCTAAAATCGTTTCCCTCTTATTTGGAAAAGGGAAAGAGTTAAACTCTGTAAATATAATTTTTTTTGAGTAAGAGTTAGACTATATATATATATATATAATACGAATTCAATCTAAATTAGTTAAAATAATCAATTTGAGGCATCTTTAGGAAACTTCCCAACCAAGGTAGATCTTCAAACTACAAACTATTTATACCACACCTCAAATCATCAACCCCACCCCACCATTCAAAGCTGAAATCTTTTTCCTTGCTTCTTATCCTCCAAATTAATTCAGTCATGGCACAGGCAAAGACAGAGTCAGTGGCAAAGACAGCAGCACCTTCAGTGGAAACCAAACCAACAGTTACAACAACTCGGGCAGATGCTTTAGCCACTTCAACTCAGGTTCCATCTACCATCACAGTTGTCCAGAAGGAAACCATGACTGTTCCTGTGGAACAGCAGCACACAAGAGCAACTCTGGGCTCTCCTCTTCTGAAAATGCTGTGTGGAGAGATATTCCTATCAGTGGGTCTGATATTTAGGTTGGGAGAGGTGGTTTTGTCCATGAATTCTGGCCATTTTGCTGTTACAATTTCTTGATATGATGAATGTATTGTTTTTCTATAGTTTCTTGATTATAATGATGTATTGAAATATGTGCTCAGATTCAGAGCATAAAATAAAAATAAAAGTATCTTCTTTTGTAATATATATATATATATATATATATGTATATTTTCCATTCTGGGTGATAATGGAATAATAATCTGCAACATGTTTTTCATTAAAAAGTTCCAACACAACATAGGATTATTATGATTGCTCCACCAAATCTTAATAAGAGGTATATTAATTATAATTTTTTTATAAATTAATGTAAAAATTAAAAAATATTTTAATCTTTTGAATTAAATAATAAATTCCGTTTTATTATAGATAAAAGAAAAAAACATATCTTTTAAAAACCATTTATCCAAGCGATGTAGAACTCTCATCACAAGTATGGTACTAATAATAATGCGGTGGTGCTTTTACCCACTTTAGGTAGACATCATTAATTTAAAACATATTTTTTAGTACAGAGTTTTACTTAATAAAAGCTCATTATTAATTTCAAACTATGACAAATAAAACTACACTAAAATTAATTTTTTTTTTAAATTAAAAAAAAACTATAATTTCTTCCCACCAAAAAAAAAATAAAAAAATAAAATTGATTTCTAGAATTGAGACCTCCACCGAGTCTACTTAATGATGCGTCTTCAACTTGGTGTCGGCTTTCCAAGAAACGTTGGAAATTGAGGTATGCACTAAAGTTGCACAAGAACGAGCAGTAATTGAAGAAGAGGGGTAAAAAGAGTAAACAAATTCTCATCTAATGCACAAAATCTCATGTTTTTTCTTATAATTTTTTAGATAATTGAATCATATAATTTAAGACAAAGTATTCGCAATATATACAGATATATATATATATATATATTTAAAACACCTATGCTTCCTTTCCTTTTCATTTGTTACAAAACATACTTCTCAAGCATTTAAAAATATTTTAGTTTCCCTTTAAAAGATGTAAAATGATCAAGAATCATTTTTGGAAATGAATCACATGAAAATATCATTCCAAATCCAGAAAAGAATATGCCATAGTTGTGATAAAACATCTTCTGGTGTGAAGCTTTGATAATCCAATCCTAAAAAGATGCTAATCCTCTCACTGAAGGAAAAAGAAAACTACAACCTTTATGATGATTATCAGACAAGGCAGGAAAAGTAGCAATAAATGGTGGCAAGTAATTAAGCTAGACCTTCCATAGCAACTTTCTAAGGTATCAATCAAATGGAAAAGAAAACTATATAAATGCTACGTCATAACTGACTTTCTATATCAGCATTCTTGAAACTGAAAGCTAACTAAAATATTTTCCTTTCAAAAAAGGAAAAAGAAAAAGAAGACTTCATTTTTTTTCTTGATTCTAAATGGCAGATCAAAGATCAACATTTCGTTTTCGTTTACCTTGGTTACCAGCTGCATCAGCACCCCGCCCAGCAGCACCGCGCCCACCTGCGCAACCAACCCCTGCACCCAGGAGAGCACCTGAAACCCAAGCTCCTTCTCAGCCAACATCAACCACTCCTGCCCCATCGCCTGGACAACAATCCACTGCCAGTGCAACAACCCCTACCCCTACCCCTACCCCTGCTGCACCCAGGAGAGCACCTGAAACCCAAGTCCCTTCTCAGCCAACATCAACCACTACTACCCCATCGCCTGGACAACAATCCACCGCCACTGCAACAACCCCTTCCCCTGCTACACCTCAGAGAACCGTAGAAAAACAAGTTCCTTCCCACCCAAAATCCACCACAACTCCCGTAACTTCTCAATCCACCAATGCTACTACAGTGACTCCACAAATTCAGTCCCCCACCAAGGGCATGCCTCCTTCCTCAGCAACTTCAAAAAATGATGAAACTGAAGCTCCCAGTGCATCCATTCCTGATAAGGCCGCCTCAGTCCCAGAAAAGGAAAAAACTAAAACAGATCAAACCCAACCTCCCAGCCAGTCCACTGCCCCTAAAGCCCCTACCACAGCCGATACACAAACACCACAAACCCAACCATCTAGCCAGCCTACTACAACTGATACCAGCGAGAGGCCACAAATCAAGCCTCCAGGTGCAACATCGCCACAGGCCTCTCTTCCTCAACCTCAGGGATCAAGAACAGAATCTCAGCCATCATCACCAGCTCGTCTTCCTCAATCTCGAGCTGCTTCCCAGCCAGCATCACCATCTCGTGCAACAAATCAATCCCGAACTTCTCAACCATCAACTCCACCTCATGCAGCTTCTCAGTCTCGACCCACATCAATTCTTTCATCCCCATCTCGCAGAGGGTCCCCAAAATCCCCAACACCCCGAACAAATTCACAGCCTACATCCCAGCCCCGTACACCCCCTCGTCCAGTAGCAGGTCAAACACCTACCACTTCTCCATCTAGCAAAGTTGCAAAAGGACAGCCAACAAAAGCCGCTCACGCTGAATCCACATCTCCATCAAAAGGTGAGACAAGGCCAAGCTCAACTTCTGTGCAGGAAAAAGAACCAAAATCCATTATATCTGCACAACAACCTACAGAACAACTTCAGCCAAAGGAGGAGACTAAATCAGGCATCACTAATGAATCTCAGATACAAACTCCAGTTAAGAAAAGCACTGAATCCAATGGGATACCACAACAGCCTTTTAAGGAGTCAGGGAAGGAAACAACTACCACATCCAGCACTCCTACTGGAACTCCCCAGACATCAACACACACAAAAAAATCAGATACTCCTATCAGGAATGGTAAACCTGAATCTTTTCCACAGGCCTCAAAACCAGAGGAAACTAAAGAAGTGAAGGAGATCATGCAAGAAACTGAGAAGAAGGCAAAAAGGGAAGCTATTGAAAAAGATGATTACCATCTCACAATGGATCTAGCTTCAGTAGTGCAGACCAAAGAGCAACTGAGCTTTATATCTCAATCAGAGAAAGGACAGCAGGCTGTAGAACAAAAAGAGGTCATGCCCAGACCTGTTTCAAATGGAAAAGAGAGCAAAACAACAGCGCAGCCAAGAAACAAAACTGTGCCAGTGGAGTCACGACAAAGGCTGCCAATGACCAATGGGGAACATATTCCACTGCACAAAGAAATTAGGGGTGATATTTCGAAGCTTGTCAAGAAGATGGCCGCTGGAGACCCTGCACAGACAACGAATGAAAAACCAGTTTGTGTAATCACCCTTGCTGGTGAAAACAGGGGAGCAACAATGCAACTAGGCACCGACTCAATGAAGAGAGGAAGCCCAGTCCCGATCCGCAGGGGATACAAGGTCAATCCTGATGAAAGTGTAGAAACATCCACTGATGGAGAGGGAAGATCTGAGGACACAAAAGATACAGAGGATCAGGCACCAGAGGCATTCATAAACAGTAATATCCAGGGAATAAACAATTCAATCATGTTCAATGGTTCCATAACAGAAAGAAATCCTGGTGTCCGTCTAGTCCATTCACGTTTTCCAATAAAATATAAGAAGTCAATGGAAGAAGAAACAGAGTTCCCTGGAAAAGAAAAGACAGAATTCACCGCAACCCATGCCCAGAGACCTATTTACCAACCAATGGTCAAAAGAAGATGCCTTAGAGGCCTTCTCCGGGAATCAAGTGACTCCGACCCAGAAAATACTACAAAGCCTCGTCGCCATGGCTGTCGTGTTGGCTGCAAGGAGAAGATTTAAGAGAACAAGATCAATGTTTTCTGACAAGCAAACTCCTGCATACCGTAGCAGCGACAAATATTTGTTGCTGATATATAACAAAAATACTTAAATTACTGTCAAAATAAAAAATAAAAGGATAATAACAATCCTGTATGATTCATGAAGATATGCTTTCTATGAAATGAAGGAAAACATAAACAGGGATTCCCAAGATCCAAAAGATCAACATTTTTTAGTACATCTGTTTGATGCTGTCAAAGAAACATGATTTGCATAATAGTTTGATCCCCAACCAATAAAAATTGCTCATGCAACTAAGGTGATCCTGCTAAGGCACACTTAATAGAATGTTTACTTATAAAAGTTTAGCATATTTAGAGATTGAACATAGTTAAATACTGAATTTACAATTTTAGTGCATAAACTAAGCCAGCACATACTAATGACTTCAAAAGGAAAAGGAAAAAAAAAAAATTAAAATCTAAGAGCTTCCTTTAAGGTATATATACAAAAACAGCAAAGTATAACGAAAGCAGCATGATATGACTATTCACAAGCTGGTTTGGTGTCAAAGCTGCTTAAACAGATTGCAAAGGCCTGGAAGGCAGAAAGGGGGTAGCGATAATCCATGGTAAAGATGTCTTTTCCGATCTTTCCAAATTGTAGAATAACTTTCTCTTGTTCTTCGACTGGAATATTCTGTGATGGATCAACAGCTGCAACCAGCTGAAAGTTCTTGACCGAAGCCACTGTAACACGGCCTTTGAAATTCAAGCACCAGCATTGCAGCTGCTCATGCCATCTAGGAGCTTTATTTCTCAAAACCAGAGGATTCTTTCCATCTTCAATTGTTTCTGGTGGCTCTAGAGGATTGGAAGAAATCTGTTCTTGGCTATTAACTTCTAAAGCTGAAGAGGAAGAGAATTTTTCAACATGCCAATAGGCAAATGTTTCTGGGGTAGGGGCAGTTCCCCCTTCTTCGATTGCAGAGACAGGAATGTTATGCATAGTGCATTGCATTCTTCGCGGCCCTCTTGTACGAAGAACATTCAGCTCATAAGCTATAGAGGCAACATTATACTTGCCCACAGGTAAACTTGGCAGAACCTTCTTTGAAGAGAATTTCTTTTGAGATTGGCCACTGGAATGAACTGTGTGGTTGCACAGAGGCTGAGAATCATAGATTACAAACTTGGTGCCGAGGAAATTGGACCTGAACCATAAGAAGCAGGTTATATACATGATATATATATATAGAGAGAGAGAGAGGGAGGGAGAAACAACTTCATGCCCAACCTTAGTTTCCCTATATAATTATCATTAGCTCGAGAAAAGTCACCAGCAGTGAAGGATATCAAAAACTCAGTCTTTGTAGCCCTTCTGACCTTTTTAGCTGCCAACATCAATTTACTAGTATTTCCTGAAAGGGCTGCAATTACGTTGAGATAATTAGAATCATATCTAACTAAAGAACATGTACTTAAACTAGTGAGGGAGAGGCACAGAAAAACCAGGAAGTAGAAACATGGTTAACCATAATAATGGTTGTTTAAAATTCAGTAAACAAACTCCCACACATGAAGGATTGTTTGTAGGTCTTTCCTAGTTCAAAGATACAAGACCACGAGAAGCCTAAAAAATATAAAAACGAAATAAAGCGCTTAAAAACGTATGTAACAATAATAGCTACTTAAGAGCAAATTAACAGGTAGAACCATTAGTAAAATTAGAACAATCAGGAAATAATCTAAACAAAAGGGAGAAAAGGAGATCGTCGTTTACCAGGACCAAGTCCAAGATATAATCGGAAAGTTGAAGTAGCCCTCTCTCTTCTGATAAAGCATTGAATGGGATAATCTCTCGGTCCAGGCTAAGAGCAGGGGAAAGATAGCAAAAGATTAAGAGTAGAAATAAATTTTTTTCAAAAAGTAGAAAAAGAAAAACTTCGACATTCATTGAACTGATATCAAGAAATAAAAACCTTTTTTTTATTTATAAAGTACCTGTTTAACTGACATGGGGAAAGTGAGCAAGCCACATTGTTCAGGGGTCCTAACAACTTCCTTGGTTACTTCTCTCCAAGAACGACAAACAGCAGCACAAGCCACCACATCCCTCCTACCAGGCCAGAAGGTCTCACAGGCTTCTACTCTCTGGATAATGTCAAGAAGTAATTCAGGGGGCAAATTGGCCCACTGGCTTTGTTGCAAAGATGGTCCCGGAGATGATGGTGAACTTTCAGGAGCTATATACGATCTTCCACGACCTAATACACACTTCCTCTCACTCTGCTTTTTCAAATGGTTCTCTGAGCTAGAGCTAGAGCTAGAGCTTATCCCCCTCAGCTCTCTAATCATGGACTTAAACGACATACTCTTCCTCTGATCTTTCTTTGCAGGGGAATTTCACAAACCCAGTTCCAAAATGAACAAAAAAAAAATAGTAAAAAATGACACAAACCCACAAAAAATCACCCCAAGAGATCCTTCAAATGGTATATTCTTTCAAATATTAGGTGAATACAAGGTCTGAACCTTCAGTATTTTTCAGAAAGAGCTTCTGGGCCTGTATAAACGAACATATTCCTCAACTCCGCCTGTCAAAAGATCAAGGCAGGGAGGTCAATGTTGTAATTTCCTTTTTCCAGATACACAGTTGAAAGTACTCATGAAACATAGGTAACTTACGACTTATCTTTAACATGCTTCAAAGGAAAGCAGAGTAACAATTCCCACAAAAAGAAGCATCAAAACAGGTGAAATTACCAATTTCATCTTCAAAAAAGTAAATATCACAATTATCTCTTCCACTTCTGCAATCCCTCAAAAGCCAAACAAACTCATACAACAAAGCTCTTCATCAAAAAAGCAAACTAAGAAAGAGAGTAAATGAGCTCACATTCATTATTCATAATACCTAAAGCAGCGTAAGAAATCAAAAAACACAGTAGCCAAAGCCGTAAGGCAAAAAACCCACTCACGTTTAGGTGTCTCCCGCACACAAAGCACAACGCACATCAGATTTCTAAAATTCCCCAAAGTCTCCGAACTTTACAAAAGAATATTATAAGTTTAAAAAAAAAAATTAACTATAAAAGAATAATTCTCCACTACCAAACAAGCTTCGAAGTTGTAATTTACCGTGTCTGTATCTGCAGCATTTGCAATGCCTCGGAGAAACCAATAAAAAAAGCAAGAAATTAATGGAAATACCGAACACGTCCCTCTCCAAACCGGAGTTTTCTAGCTAAGCTAATAAAGTGGAAAAAAGTAGTATAATCAAGAATAAGAAGACTGCAAAATTTCAGAGGAAGAAAATGAAAATCCGCCGGAAAACCACCGTAGTCACGGGGAAGCACAACCAAAAAGAACCGCCACAAGCGTATAACGCGTTGTCCTCTCGCAATTGTCGCGTGAGGAAAGGATTCATTTAACGACTGCTTTTTTTTATTTTTTATTTTTTATTTTTCTAAATTTCCAATTTTAGTTCCTTGAATTTGGTGGTCCCCAGCTGGTCCTTTTAGGTCGCCGGCTTTGAACTCTTCGTCCTCACGCGTTTGGTTTGTCCCTATATTCA
The DNA here is from genome assembly GCA_025388415.1 of Cynanchum wilfordii. NCBI lineage: Eukaryota > Viridiplantae > Streptophyta > Magnoliopsida > Gentianales > Apocynaceae > Cynanchum > Cynanchum wilfordii. The sequence continues at coordinate 1,052,284 of JAHSUH010001080.1, forward strand.
ACGATAAAAACCAGAGATTTCAATTGGTTTCTTTGGCCCAATTTTTTTTTTTTTTTTTTTTAAAATAAGAATTAAATAGATTTAATTACTAGAATCTCAAGTCCGAACTTTACTTATAGAAAGACTAAATGTAGAGAGAATTTTCCTTCAATAGAGATCGAACACGACTTGAATCTGGTTTAGTTGGCCCAAAATAACTATCAGACATTGATAAATTAAAAAAATAAATAAATAATCTAAATCCTATCTATATTATATATGATGTGCCGTGAAGTCTTACGACACTCACCTAAAAGATATGAGTTGTTACTAAACAAGAGTACTCTATAATACATTTTAAATTTGTAAAATCTATTGAAGTAGGGCAAAACGGACAATATATATATATATATAATGTCTTGTATTAATTATCATTTTCTCTAAAAAGATTTAATAATAGATCATGGTGCATTGCATTTTTTTTTTTTTTTTTTTTTTTCAAGGCAACGTTGTTATCCTAATTTCTTAATTTAATTTGTTTGTTTAAGTGAAGATGTTCCGTTTGTTGCCACTCTCCGTGTCGACAAAGTCGATAATTTTGATTTAGATGTGCAGCCAATTTGAGTTGCAGGTGCACGTGTGTGTGTATATCTTCCTCTCATTCTCACGACTCGACTCGAGCCCGCAAACTCATGCCACTAATTATGATTATGAAAATACTTACGGTTAATTATTTAAAATTTGATATCCATGGTTGTAATTATAAGTCTGGACGCACCCATAATCAACTACTTGTTATCGTAAGTATCTACGACTAGTCTTATATTCAATGTTACGTACTTACAATGTGAGACAAAATATTATACATATTTCTTCATTTCAACTAAGATTAAAAGGTATAAATGCGATAAATAATCTCACATCTGAAATATATAAATTTTTTTTATAAAATATAAAATAATTGATTACGAGTATTGTTAGACTGACTCAGTATTGCTGGCTTGTGGTCTCGGTCTTGACACCAAACACATCTTCTAGTTTCCTCCTAGCATTACCAGAAAGTTTACAATGAACTTGGATCATTACAAAGCTGTCTAGATCATGGGACAGTTAAGTGTACCCATATATTTGTATGTATCCTTCTTCAATTATCAATTTTACATTTTCTAAGAAATGGACTTGATGATTACAAGAATATTGAATCTCTTATATCAAAAAAAAAAAAATATATATATATATATATATATATATATATATATTTTAATATAAGTTTCGTGTTTATGTTCTAATTCAAAATCAAATTGATTCAAGTTCTTAACTTGACACAACTGTTAAATAGTTTGTTAATATTATATGATGTCACAAATTTAGATATCACGTAAAAGTTAAGGTGACTTCGTTATTATGCAAGAATTAGACTCTTACAAATACAATAAGTGCTAAATTCGAATATAAAATAGTCTAACCAAAAAAATCAAATCGACTTAATTTTTATATATATATTATAATAAAATGGACGGGTTGTTGGTAAGAGAGTATGACTAATTAACTTCCAAACATATGGTATAAAAATAGAAAATTCCAAGGAAGGAAATTCAAAAGAGAAGAGAAAAGAAGGAAGTCAGAAGTGATGGATGTGTGAGTCATGACTTTAAAGTTAGGTAGACAATTATATGATTTGCCATTCTTAAAATATGTTCACGATACCAAATCCTTTCTTGTAGAAAAATTTTGAATTTCCACACATTCAAAATAATATCACATATATAATATCTTTCCGACACAATAACAACAATTATTAATAAATAGTTGATCATAAGTGTTATCGGATATAGAGCTCGTGAAACTAATATAATCTGTGAGAACGTGACATTAATTGGAAGGTAAAGAATAGACAAGAATGTACAAACAAGTTTGTTGGAGCATTGACATGACATTTTTTATGAGCCTAAAATAAGTTTGAAATGTCTAAAACAAGTTTGACATGAATGCTTTAGCGTAATTTAGTTATAGGGTTAGGTTTGGAGTCCCCCACAAATTCTTTCCGAATTAGTCGATGAAAATATTGGGTCGCTAAACAAAATTTGTTGAGGGGGCATAGCTAAAGCTAGGTAATGTCCCCATAGCTACCAAATTAAAATAAAAGGGTGTTCTTCTAAGGTAGCAAATAATTTTTAGACCACATTTTTTTAGAGCTAACCGCTAAACAATGTACCAAAATTTGAGTCCCTACTAACCGATTTCAGCATCAATCACTAATGACTTGTAGTCCCTTCCCCCAGCTGGACATTTGAAGATATGTATATATCATGTTTATATACTTTATTTTGTGCTAATTGACCTTTATTACTATAACAACATATTGCTGGATATTTTTGCCTATCTTTTTCACAATTTTGTTGCATGAAATAAAGGAGGTTGGCCATGCAAACTACTATATATATATATATATATATATATATATATATATTTTTGGATCAAACAATAAACATTTTAGATGAACTTCACGAGTTTAAAATACGTTGTAAAGTAAATGGTATAAGGTCTTATTTAATAAAGGCTCATAAATCAGCTTCAAGTCTTATTTAATAAGGGTTAAAAAATCTACTCATCCTAAAGTAAAGAGTTTCGGATGGTCTAACAAACTTTTGATAAACCTCATATATTAAAATCGCATCGTAAAGTAAATTAACTTTAAATCTTAGTTAAAAGGACTCAAAATCAACTTTAGGTCTTACTTAATAAAGGCTCAAAAATCTGCACGTCTTAAAGTAAAGAGTTTCAAATGATCTGACACACTTTAGATCAACATTACGAACTTAAAGAGCGTTGTAAAATAATAGGCTTCAACTCATAAGGGTGAAAATCAGTACGTCCTAAAATGAAGGGTTTCAGGTGTTACTTTACATTAATGTGAGAATGCATTTCACAATATCAAAAATATTATAAGAAATGTAAGGACTTGTTTTACAAGTGATCAAACTCGCATAAGAAGAATGAGCATACTAAATCTATGAAGAATTTGAAAAGAAGAAAACGTATCATTTTAAACTGAAAATCTATTTGTATTCATTTTTATAAATAAACTTCAATCAAATTAAATTTCAGTTAAACTATATATATATATATATATATATATATATATTCGAATAATTTCTTCTTTTTTTTTTTAAATCAATTTGTTAACCGTGCTAGCATGGAACACGAACAATAGTCATAGTCACTTCTCTTCTCAACAAAGTGGAGAAAAACTCATAAATCTCCCAAAAACATCGGTTACCTTCAACATTCTCCTTGATTCAGGGCGATAATGGTAATCGGCAGTTACACAACAATGTTTTTCATCTTTCTCTCTGTTATATTAATTACTTGCCCTAGGATTAATTCAATTGCCGGTAATTTTACTGTGAAAGTTGTTGATCAATCTGGTTATGGAGATTACCGGAGGATACAAGACGCCATTGATTCTGTGTCCTCTGGTAATACCGAGAATGTACTTATATTAGTTAGGCAAGGTGTTTATAGAGAAAAGGTAGTCGTTCCTTCTGATAAGCCATCGATAATATTGAGTGGTATCAAAGCTGAGAAAACCGTTATATCATGGAATGATCACGGGAATATTTTCAGCTCTCCCACTATGTCGGTTTTGGCTTCTGATTTCATTTGCCGTTACCTCACAATTCAGGTAATTAATTAATTAGTTAGATCTGGAAAAATGTTTTCTGAGAACTTCATCCAGAATGTTATTAATCTTCATATGTGTATTGTGTGTTAATTTTATTTTATTTTCCTTCCTTTTGAATTGGTGATGGATGGATCCTGTTGATGTAGAACACTTACGGTCCTGGTGATAAAGCGGTTGCGTTGAGAGTTGCCGGCGACAGGGTAGCATTTTTTGGGTGCAGGATTTTAGGCCATCAGGACACATTACTAGATGATGCTGGAAGACATTACTACTGCAACTCCTACATCGAAGGAGACACTGATTTCATATTTGGAGATGCAGCTTCAGCCTATAAGGTCCCCTGTTTTTTTGTTTTTAAACTCCTTATAATGGTTATTTATTATATAAATAACAAAGCTTATAGATCATTAACGAGCAGTTGGAGCTAAATTGGTTGGTTCGTATTTGTTTTTGAGTTAATGACAGTGACAACTGACAAATGTATTTGTCGTGAGTGTTATGCAGAAATGCCATTTGCATTCCGTTACGGAATCGTATGGTTCTATAACAGCACAACACAGGGTATCAGAGAAACACAGTACTGGCTTTCTCTTTATGGGCTGCAAAATTACTGGCACAAAGACAAATGGTACTCTGCTTGGGCGACCATGGGCTGCTCACTCTCGAGTGGTGTTCGTCGAAACTTACATGTCCGATGTGGTAATGTCACAGGGATGGGATGATTGGAATGAGCCTTCCAGGCAAAGGTAATCCCCCAAATCTATTTCTAAAATTCTACCATACACATATTTTTACATTTTAAATTTCTACCTGAACTTCAATTTACGGCCATAGTGGAGACAAAGACAATGAATGAAATCACCAGATCTGTTATTGTGTGACTTTGGGTGAACAGAACTGTTTATTATGGGGAGTACAAGAGCTACGGAGCCGGAGCAGGACCGTCAGGGAGAGTTAAATGGTCTCGTAACCTAACACCAAAAGAGGCAGCACCGTTTCTTACTCTGGACATCATCGGCGGCCGAACATGGATTAGATCTGCGAGAAGACGATACAAGGAAATATATCCTATCATTTCTCACTATCGATTCCCGCTGGAAATTCCTGGAAAATGATGCGCGCACTTCTCTACAGGTTAATCATCCATCACTGGTGATTATTTTCCTTTTAGAATTTTATTTTGGAGAAAGAAAATTTCCAGATGTTAATACAATTAGATTCCGGAATTCAGATTCATTTCATTTACTCAATGACTGAATCATTCATTTACGTTTGTAAGCATTATAACTCTTAAATCATAGCCTTTTCACTTATGAACAAATATAACTTTCCGCAATTTGTTTGTCATCTTGCTGAAAGTGTGAAGAAAACTATCTTTCCCCATTACTTTACAACACTTAGTGCGACCTACTTTAAGCCAAATCATGGTCGTTATCAAACTTTATAGATATTTTTCTCACCGCATTTTCTTTTAATCATCGCCTTGCTGTTAAATCTCCATGACTGAATTCAGGGAAAAAAATGCAGTTCATTCTTTTTTTCTTAATGGGGGAAATAGAAAGTATTATAAGTCGTATTAGTCAG